>CAUYLG010005176.1:0-36443 GCA_963573385.1 Cacajao melanocephalus | reverse complement strand
AAAAAAAAAAAAGTCAAGATTGAAGCATGGCTAGCTTCCCATCATGAGGACATAGCAGCAACCATCAGCATGTCTCCCACAGCTAAGGCTTTGAGTTTAGATGTGACCTCCAGCCTGAGAAGAGACCTGGCCAAAAAACTTACAACCAAAAAAAAAAAAAAAAAAAAAAAAAAAAAAAAAAAAAAAAAAAAGAGCTCTCTAAGGCTTTCTAATGTGGTATGTAAGATTGTGGCCTCCTGAGTCAGATTGCCTAGGTTTAAATAGTGATTCCTCTATTTGCTCTGAGTTGTTGAGCAAGTTCTTTAAATTCTCTGGGCCTCAAGTTCAACTGTAAAGTGAGAATCATAAATCTCATCTCGTGGGCTGTTATCACATTTAACTGGGCTCATGGTGTATGCATGGCTAGTGTCTTTTTGTTCAGGTGTAGCCCAAATATCAGCTCCTAGAGAAGCTACCTTGAACCCTCAGTCTATAACATGTACTCCTATTTGCTCTTTTTTACAAAATCCTATTTTATTTGCTTCATGGCATTGATCACTGTGGGAAATTACCTTATTTATTTACATGCCTATTGTCTATCTTTCCCCACAGAATGAAAGTTCCATCAAAGTAGAGATTTTGTTCTCTCTTTTTCAGTATCTAGAATAATTCTTGAATTTAGTTACTTCTTAATAAATATTACTGAAAAAATAAATGTATGCAAGGAACCCATGTTGGAATAGTAATTTTTATTGCTATTCTTGTTCTTCTTTGTACCTTACTGAGCATTCGTTTCTATTTTATCCTTCTGTAAAGAACAGTACCCCTGTCTGAGATGCTGTAAGACATAAATAAGTTAACGTATGTAACTGTGCTATTACAAAAGGAGAGTGTGGTAAATACTATCTATCAGTTTTCATGATTTATTCATTTCTGAAGTGAGAAGGCAATGAATAAGGTCCTTTCCAGCTTGGACATTTTAAGATCCTGTTCAATCTTCATCTTGGGTTTCCTTAGTATTCACTTGTTTATGTTATTCACTTATGTGGACTCTACTGGGTCTTTCCTGGAATCTGAAAATCCCTCTTTTGGGGACACACCTTTGGTCTTGTCTTTATTGGTTGTAAGTCATGTAAGATGTCTTAGAAATCAAGACTGTTTATCCGAGTCATATATCTTACTGAAACCAGTGCCACATCCCAGCCATTAGACCACAGGCTGAAGTATATCTTACTGAAGTCAATCAGAGCTGAGTGGCTGCAAGTGTGCTGTAAAACAGGCAGCTAGTAGTTACTCACATTTATACCTACTTTAGAGTTAGAAGTAAATTTTATACATGCCATCTCATCTGAGCCTTACAGGATAGGCAAGGGGTCAATCATCACCTCTGTTTTATGGAAGGGGAAACAAGGGCATGGAAAAGTAAGGTTACTTGTTCCAAGTTAGATAATTAGTAAATATTTATTTGTTTGTTTCCATTATAGGGTCTCGCTCTGTCACCCAGGCTGCAGTGCAGTGGCATGATCACAGCTCACTGCAGCCTCTACTTCCTGGGCTCAGGCGATCCTTCTTCCTCAGCCTCTGGAGTAGCTGGGACCACAGGCAAGTGCCACTACACCAGATAATTTTTATATTTTTTGTAGAGATGGAGTCTTGCCATGTTTCCCAGGCTGGTCTTGAACTCTTGGACTCAAGCAATCTGCCAACCTCCACCTCCCAAAGTGTTAGGATTATAGCTGTGAGCCACCATGCCTATCTAGTAAAGATTTAAAATGAAGATTTGAATCGCTCAAATGAGGAATCCAGGGTATCAGGCTGCTTTGTCTACTGTGAGAAACAGGAATTCAGCCTTTCCCTTATGAACTCCTCTTTTCTCCTTTCAATATGTGTGCTATTTGAATAACTATAAATTAATTGAAAATTATTATCTGTTTGGGGCATGGGCCAGAGGGAAGACACGAAACTTTGGTTGTTTCTCAGTTGATTTTGCCCCTGACCTAGATAGCTAAATGTCACATGGTCCTGGGGATCTGCTTTGTACCACAAGCCACCCTGCAAGACTGCTAACAAAAAGAAATATCTTAATATAGCTCACTAAAGAGTTTGCAGACTGGTCACTAGGTAGGATTTCTAGAGCTAGTGCAAACCTCAGAAACCATTCTGTTCATTTCACAAATGAGGAAACTGCAGTCTGGGTTTAGACCCTGCCTTGGTAAAGACCTCACACTTAGCAACAGAGCCAAGTTAGAAGGCAGTCACCGTGTTTCTGATGTTGATGCTTTTTCTGCTGTACCATAGGTGAGTCCAGATAATTATAGTTGTTTACTGAGAACCTACTATATACTAGGGATCTTGTATATGGTGTTGCCAATTCACTCAACACCTTCCTAAGTAGGCATTTTGACTACTTTTTGCAGATGTGGAAATGGAGGTTCAGAGAGGTTATTTTTCCCAAGGTCCGATGGTAAGTATAGAATGAGCTGGGAGTCACTACACTCTATCCCAGAGGGGTAATTTTAGTGAAGATAACTAAAATGCAAAGGTCGTAAATTGTTTGAACTGAAGGAGATGATTGGACTGCCATTGTTTTAATTTCATTTTATTCATCAACTGCTTGATTAAAGCTGTGTCTATATTATTGGTGAGAGAAACCTTTTCTGTAAGCCAATTCTACCTGGACTGTGCCTGTTGTGACTAATGGCAAGAATGACCATGAAGGCTCTGTATGTGTGTGTGTGTGTGTGTGTGTGTGTGATATTTTATTTCTCTGTTAAAATGGTATCTCATGATGGCAGCTATATTTCTACAAGCCTTAAATATTTGTATGAAATAGTTTATAAACAAAAACATGAGTGTTTTCTCTACTTTTTTATTTTTTATGGAAACTTTCACTCTGTTATATATATATATGAGAGGTAAATATACATTCAATGCCATAAATCAATTTATATGTTTAGTTCCAATGAAAAACTTTCATTTCATGAGAAGTTATAAATACATAAAACTAGCTCACATACTCCTATGGAAATTGTAGATTCACACAGTTTTGCCTTATCATTAAAATAAATTGTTCACAATGACTTAGTGCCCAATGCACAGCTATGCTCAAAGATTAGTTGGTAGATTAGTAGGAGTTATGGACCACATTCACCAAAATATGATAACAATAAGATTTTACATTTACCGGTGCCAAAATCAGAATGGATATTAAAATCAGGACTCAAGTTATCACTCAGTACCTCATTTAATTACTCAAACTAACTCCTGCAAATATATATTTTTTTATTTTTAAAGGCACCCTTGTTTTCATGTCCATCCACTGGAGAAGAATCTCACAGACTTTATGGGTTTTGGTGTGAATAGACTTTTATGTCCACTAGTACCGTCGTATGCTGAGAAGTTTAAAACTGCCTCACTTTTGTTACCTCACCTTCTTTCCTTGCCCCTCAAAATAGCTTTGTGTTCTTATCCTTTCTGGCCTCCTGTGCACTTATCTCTGAGGAAGAATGCTGTTACTTCCCTTCCTTCTGTGCTTTTCAGCCCTTCTCAGTCCACCAGGCTGTTAGCCCTTCCAAGAAATTATTTCTTCTTTGCACCTTCAGTCTCTCAATTTCTGACAATACATAGCAGACAGAGTTAGTCCCAGCTCTCTTGCTTGCTCTTCTTGTGGTTTAAGTGTAGGATAATAGTTGCCTTCCCCATTTCAAAGTATCATTTTAGGAAAATGAGATAATTTGCAATTGATAAGATGCTAAATACTCCTTTTATGACTAAAATGTACTGCGGTGTCCCTGAATCCCAAAGCCCTCTTCTTTTAATCTATCAATGTCCTTAGCCACTGCCCAGGCTCCCTTTTTCTTCACCGCAGCTTCTTCAAAGCTGCTACCTACTCTCTTCCCCCACCTCCTCACCACCCACTCACTCTTCAATGCTTTGCAACTAGTTTCCGCCAGTCACTGGACTGAAACCGCTCTTTGAGGACAGTGCTGCGAAGTCAGTGGTCTTTTCTCAGGCCTTGTTCCTTCAGATTGTTTTATTTGTTTCTTCTGCCACCCAGGCTTAGATAGTTGGGACCACATTTCATGTTAACTCCATCATCTCTCAGTCCACCTTCATCTTGGCCATTGGTCAGTCAGTGGTCAAGTCATGCCATTTCTACCTCTGCAATGCATATTGCACATGGGTCTTTTTTCTATATCCAGTGTCACCTGTGAGTTTCTCATTTCCATTCCTGATTTAGCACACAACTTTTGCTTTTCTGCCTTCAGTCTTTCTCTTTTCTAATCCACTGTCCACAAGGTTGCTATGTCAAGCTCCTGATCACTGCTTTGAGTGATGCTCTTCCTGAGCTTGAACTCCTTTGCTGGCTTGTCATTGCCTACTGGAGAAACCCTCCATCTGACCCCTCAAGGCCTTTGGAATTCGGCCCTGTATGACTTTCCAAGCTCATATCCCACCATTCCCATCACAGCCACTGGTTTAGACATATCCTCTCCCTTCTTCCCTGAATCCTCTCAACTTTGAAGTGCTCCTTCTCCCTCTCTCTTTACTTTCAGTCCAACTCTTGTTAGATGTGCATATCACTTGAGGACATTCCTGTTCTCCTAGCCTGATTGCAAGGAATTCTTCAGAGTTCCCAGCTCTTTGCTTTCCTTACTAGACACCAACTACATTCTTCAGAGAATCCTGCATTCTACTAGACTTGCATGAGGAATCTGTTTTCTATGTACTATGAGCTCGGTAACGTTAAGCTGAACATCAAGCTACTTCCTCATGGCAGGTTTACAAATGCTTACAATGGCTAGGTGTGGTGGCTTATGCCAGTAATCCCAGCACTTTGGGAAGCTGAGGCAGGCAGATCACCTGAGGTTGGGAGCTCGAGACCAGCCTGGCCAACATGGCAATACCTCCTCTGCACTAAAAAATTAACAAACAAACAAACAAACAACATACACACACACACAAATACTCACAATGCTGGATTGAAAATTTCTTCCCACCAGATTCTCCATGAGATTAAGCCATTATATGGGAAACAGGGAAAGGGAATCACTTATATAGTGAGTTCAGGAAATAGTAATGACATTATTAAAATTAATCCTTCTTTTCTTTCGTTAGAGCTCCCTCCCATCTCCAGTCTCCAGTGCCCCCTCTCACTCTTTTTTTCCTATGTGATAGAGGAAGGAGTTTGTGCTCAACTTGGTGTCTACAGATCTCCTCCAGAAAATGTGAGCCTGTAAAGCCACCTATACATTCTAGGTGTATTTACATTTAATGTAGGCAAAAGCATTTAAGGCAAGAGGAATGGAGTTTTTTTTTTTTCATTATGGCTATCACTGATTGTTTTCTCATTTGGTATTGGGAAGGCCTAACAGATTCTGGATTTTAGTTATAATTTTCATGATGCAATGGGTATTACCATTGCCCCCATTTTACAGATGAGAAAGCTGAGGCTTTAGAGGTTTAGCAATTTGCCCAAGTTATATGGCTTGCAAGCGGAAGACCTCCAACAGTTTAGAAACCGTGATTTAATCTGTATGTTGCAATCTACTACTTTTGTGGAATGATTCACAGTTGACTGCGTAGGGTAATTGTAGAGAGGGAGAGTGGTTAGGGGAGTGAGTGGGCAGTAAGTCTTGATATAATCACCTCTCCTTAAGTCATAGAACTATTAGGAAGTCTGACTAGGGAAACTCTAGAATTAAAACCAAGAATCTCCAGTCTTCAAAACCATTCTATACCTTATCCATCACCTCCTTTAAGTCATTTAAAGAAAGAAAATTGATTCCTTACCTGCGTCTCCAAGGCCTCAAGTTTCAAGGGCTGATTTGGATGCTAGCTGCGGAGTTCAGTGGGTGCTGCTAGTATCTCAAGCACACTGGGAGGGTGAGTGAGATAGTCCAGGCCTGGGGATGCAATCGCTGATAGATACCAGGTGACAGGAAATCAGTGGCTTCTGCGACCTTGAGCTTCGCTCCAATTACTTTGGTTTAACACTTACCAAAGTTGAAAGAGGTGCAAAAAAAGTTTCTGCCTTACCAGGTTTCACTTCTTGAAAAAGGCCCCAGGGGACTGCCTGGCATGGTTTATGCTACCTTAATTAGATAACTTCTGCAGCCCCCACCCTATAAGCAGGTGTGGATGGTGGGTCCCTAAGGACAAGAAAGAGTCTAGAAGTTGGCCAAAGATGGACTGTTAGCACTGACTTTTACCTTCTTGCCTCACTTTTAGGGCTGAGTAGGTGGTGAGGGGGCATCCATGCAGAGACTCAAGAATCACGGAGCCCGTACACTAGGGAGCACTGTACTTAGTGGTCTCCAGATAGTGTCCTCATTTGCTCACACTTAGATTTCTAATGAACCATGTCTGTATCTTGTGTCAGATTGAGCAGAAATGGCCTAAAAATATACTTTAGTGCCATAGAACAGGTACTCAGCCACTCAGAGCAAGAATTAGCCTTCATATTTGGAGATATAAATTGAAATAGCACTTTTACCTCTGAACCCACCTTTTTCTACCATCTGTCTAGTTCCCTTGTGTCCCTCTCTTTTTAGACTAGTCTGGAGCTGCAGGGTTATGAAGCCCAGTACAAGATCAAGTGGGGAAATAGAAGTTGGTGGTATCAGGAGAGTCTAGATAGTTGGGAAGTGAATCAAAGTTTTGTCCATAGACGTTGTCATCTTTCTCCCCCTACAATATTTAACATTTATGTTCATATGTTGGATTTTTAATTACATTTTAATTTCCTTGTTCATTGCTTTATTTTTTTAGAGACCCAGAGCTGTAGTTAGGTAACTATTTGTTCATTTAATCTAAAAGGATGAAATATGGCAGGCAGCTCTGTTGCCTAATTCATGGTTCATTCCTGTCTCTCTCTTTCATTTCTCCTCTCTTTCTCTTTTGGTCTCTCTTTTTAAATTTAAGACAGTTTGGAACCATACAGTTAGATCCACTGGGTAGAAGTAGTTCTGGGAGGGCTGATTGTGGTGTGATACTAAAAAATGTGCCACCTTTTATTTTTTTTTTCTAATCATTGGAGTGGTTCATTAGAAGAACTGGCTACCATTTTAATAGAAAATTTACTGTCTTCAAGAATATTCAAGTAAAAGCCATGTAGTCACTTCTCAGAAATGCTGTAGAGTGAAGGAGAGTGAGGACAGAAGATCCAGCATCCATTTTACATTCTAATTGAGGGTCTGTGCGTACCTGCTGAAATGCTTGAGTGGCTGGCGATGGGGTGGCCATTACCTAGGGTCTGAGCTGTGGATGATTGTGAAACCTGAGGTTTGAGTCCAGGATGACGGGGTGGTTAGAGGCATGCATCTTCGTTTTAGTTGACATGGGAACAGAGTCAGGATTTGGCAAATGTATGGCAGCAAAGGGGCTTTAGTTGTGGCTGCACAACCTGGTCTTTTGCATCCTTTTCTCTGTTTGAGCCCTGTTTTTCCCCAGTCAGTCTCAGGCTCTTTGCTACTTTGTGGCCAACAAGATGACTTAGGTGGCTCTGTATATGATTCTTCCCAAATAAACTTGAATTTGAATTTATATGAAAAATAAGTGTTTACCTTGTCTTTGCTGATTTTGAATGATCAACATTTTAGTACTTGAGTGTGTTGAAATTCCCATTACAATTTGGATTTGTCAATAGCATCTTATTTGATGCATCACCATCACCGTTCCCCCAAGGTTTGAGAATATTTTATTAGGTTGATAACATATTTAAAATATCTCTCTTTGAATTAAGCCTGTTTTTATTGTCTAGTGGCCTTGCTTCCAAACGAAAATCTCTTTATTAAAGTCTGCATAAAAGTATTCCAACTTATATTTAGTTAATATTTTCCTGATGTGAATTTCCTTTTTATTCCCTGCACATCTAGCACTCTAGGTTTTTTTTTAATCCTCGCCCTCTTTTATGAAAACTGTAGCTACATCATCATTTGTGTCCTTGCCTTACTCAGCCATTGTCTCCTTGTCCCTTGAAAACAGGGTCAGTTTTTCTGATTGCTGTGTCCTTGTCAGTGCTGAGAAAGAATGATTCTGTTTGGCTCTTTCTTTCACCCAGGTGATCGTCACCAGGCTATCCAATATTAGGAAGTAGCATTATGCCATGTTCCCAACTGCTCAGCAAGGCCCTGGCACCCAGAATTATCTGCTGTTGGAGGGTTTTGGGGTCAGAGAATTGGTAAGAGAGACATAGCATTCCTCAGAGGTGAGGCTAAAGATCTAATTGCAAATAGAACTTGGTTACAGGTCAGAAAATCCCACTGTTGCACTTACAATTCATAATAAGGAAAACGTAAATTCAAGTACTTAAGAGCTTTATAGTTTATAGGATCATCTTTCTGTTCTGAGGGACTACTTTATGTTTGGAACAGCTAGGAAGGTAATATTAGTTAAATAATTGTATATATGTCAAGAATTGTCCACATAAAAGTCTTAAAACACATATAATATTGATTCTATTTTATAATTGTGGAAACTAAAGTTCAGGAAATGGAGGAAGCCAGCCCCAAGTTGCAAAGCTGGTAAATGATAAAATAAGTGATGTTGAGAGCAAGAAAATCTAAATATAAATTTTGAAAACTACCATTTACTAAGGGATTTTTAAGTTCCAGGTACTAATAAAATCACTTTCCACATTTCATTTAAGGTTCACAGTAAACCCATAAGGTAGGTATTATTATTATTGCATTGTAGTCAAACAATTTTAAGCTCACAAAGATTAATTTGTTCAAGTGACACAGCTTTAAATGGCAAAACATTTATTATTGTTAGTTTTTAGATATAAAAATGTCTAATGTACTCCCATGTGCAGGCTACTGGATCATTCCATTTGCTTTTGTTATGTGGGAATATAGCTGAAGAAACAAAATGCAATTATCGGACCTCACAGTTATTGAAAAGATTTTTTTCTCTTATGTACTAATAAATATGCTATCATTGGCATTTTTCTGCAGGTGTTAACTATAAAAATATAATAAAAATTTATTGAAAGTAATGATGTCAATTTGCTTTCTCAATTATATTTCTCAAAAAAGTAAATAATATGGGCCAGGCATGGTGGCTCATGCCTGTAATCCCAGCACTTTGGGAGGCTGAGGCAGGTAGATCACCTGAGGTCAGGAATTAGAGACCAGTCTGGCCAATATGGCCAGACCCCATCTCTACTGCAAAAATTAGCCAAGCATAGTAGTGCATGCCTGTAATCCCAATTACTTGGGAGGCTGAGGCAGGAGAAACACTTGAACCAAGGAGGTAGAAGATGCAGTGAGCTGAGATCATGCCACTGCACTCCAGCCTGGGCAACAGAGCAAGACTCCATCTTTAAATAAATAAATAAATAAATAAAGTGATAGAATATTTACAACAGTGAGACAAAAAACCACAAACCCATAGCCATGATTAGAGATGCAAGAGTGTTGCTGATACCTTTGAAGGCTCTCATGCTATCCTTCCCCAAGTCACCCTCTTTATCAGAGCTAACCATTATGCTGAATTTGGTGTGTTTCACTCTCTTCCTTTTCATTTTATTTTGTCTTTCCACATGTGTTTATATTTTACACAACATATTGCTTAGGTTTTGTGACTTGTAATCATTATTTAGGTAGAATTAATAAGGTATTCTTATGTGACTTGCCTTCTTTTACTCAACATTAAATGTGTAAAATTCATCTTTGTTGATTTGTGTCAATTAATTTATTTTTACCAATATGTGGTCCTCCAGTAGAGAATGTGGCACAATTGATCTATTCTCTGTCCATGGACATTTGAGGTGTTGCAGACAATCCTGCCCTGGAAACATTTGTATGTGTCTTCTGTTGCACATGTGCAAGAATTTCTCTTGCATATATTAACTAGCAGTGGAAGTTGGGTGATAAAGTATGTGTATCTTTACCTTTACTGGGCAATTAGTGGTTGTCTTCATTTAGACTTATATCACCGTGGTAGGAGAGTTCCTTTTGTTCCACAGTTACTTAAGAAATTGAATGCTTTTCCTATGTTAACCTTTGTTTTCTTCTCCTGTGAAATGGCTGTACATGACTTTGGAGTAATTTTTCATCAAGTTGTATTTTTCTATGAATGTATAGGAAGATTTTATATATTCTATATCCCCTTATTTTTGTTGGTTATTTGTGTTGCTAAAAAGCTTTGATTTGTACCTGCTCTTGTCACACTTATAAAACATTCTTAATAACAACCAAATCAATGTATCTGTTCTTTCTGGTACTCTTTATGTTCTGGAATCTCTTTAAGAAATGTTTTTACTACTTTGACCTCGTAAAGAATTCTTCTATCTTTATTTCTAATAATTTTAACTTTTCTTAAAATAAATTTTATTTTAGGTTCAGGGGAACATGTGCAGATGTTTTATATAAGTAAGTGGCATATCCCAGGGGTTTGATATACAGGTTATTTTGTCTTCCAGGTAATAAGCATAGTACCAAATAGGTAGTTTTTTGATCCTCACCCTCCTCCCATCCTCCACTCTCAAGTAGGCCCCAGTGTCTGTTGTTCCCTTCTTTGTGTCCATCTGTACTCAATGTTTAGCTCCCACTTATAAGTGAGAACACATGCAATATTTTGTTTTCAATTCCTGTGTTAGATTGCTTAGGGTCATGGCCTCCAGCTTCATCTATGTTGCTGCAAAGGACATGATCTCATTCTTTTTTATGGCTATGTAGTATTCCATGATGTATATGTACCACATTTTCTTTATCCAGTTTGCTGTTGATGGGCATTTAGGTTGATTCCATGTTTTTGCTATTGCAAATAGTGCTGCAATGAACATACATGTGCATATGTATTTATGATAGAACAACTTATATTCCTTTGGTTATATACCCAATAATGGGATTGCTGGGTTGAATAGTCATTCTGCTTTGAATTCTTTGAGAAATTGCCAAACCACTTTTTTACAGTGGTGGAACTAATTTATATTCCCCCAGCCGTGTATAAGCATTCTCTTTTTTCCACAACTTGCATCTACTATTTTTTAACTTTAAGACAACATTTAAACCTAGTTCTGACTTAAAAGCCCAAGACTTTGCATCTTTAAATATATCTTAAACCTCACACATCTGTATGTCATTCAGTTGCCAAATATTTTTAATCAGAACCTAATTTCACTGAAAGTAAAAAACTTACTTGTTTTTCCTGCCTTTTTGGGTTCCCTCATTTTCACAAATATACCTAGAACCTAAGCTTCTTCCAGCAAATAGCAGAAATGAAAGCCTGTTACTTATTTCTTTGAGTTTGCTGAGTTTTTTTATACCATAAGCAACATAGGATAATGAGATTTGAATTTAGGGACCTTGACTCAAATCCTCTTTCTAAATCATACTCCCTTTGTGGTCTCAGAAAAGCTAACCACTTTGAGTCTCAATTTTTATGAATATGACAAAAGACATACATACCCTGAGAGCTGTCAGGACAAGTGAGATGATACAGGTAAGATCTCTAATACTTAAAAGGTTGTCAGCCAGTGAGAGGCAATACTGTATAAGGTAGTGGTTCTCAAAGTGTGGTCTGAGATCACCTGGGGTCCTTGAGACCTTTTTAGGTGCTCTATAAATTAAAAACTGTTTTTATAATATTACTAAGACCTTATTTCTCTTTTCACAAGTTTATAGTGGTATACTTCATAGGCTACAGGACATGAATTACCATAACAGATTGAATGCAGATGCTGTTAAGAGAATCCAGAGGAAAGTAGTGCCTTCCAAACTTGCTTGGCATTGGAATTAAGACCTTGGATTCTGGAGCCAACTGCCTGTTGATATTATGTCTCTGCCATTGCAAACTTTGTGACCTTGAGCAAATTACTTAACCCCTCTGTGCCTCAGTTTCCTTTACTGTAAAATGGGTATGATAATACTATTCACCTCCTAGGATTTTTGTGAGATTAAATGAGTAACACCTACATAATACTTAGAATGATGCCTGGAATATAGTAGTGGTTCCACCAATATTTGCCCTCACTATTTTTACTATTGTTACTATTCTAGTTGATCAGCTCTTTAACATCAATGATCTTAAAGCGTTAATGTAGAATTTGTGGGCCAAACCATTCCTCCAACCAACTCATCTTTCCACACACCATTAGAGTAGGAGCCACTGGGTAGAATCTCTTAGCAAAATCAACAGGAGATGTCATCAATCAGAGAAGTTAGATGACTGGATCACCCCAAGCCCTGGGCTTTGGTTCCTATCTTTGCAATACCACATTGCTGTCCTTCAGTTGAATGCATGACTAACAGAAGTGACAACACCAAGGTGACCATTTGATTTGGGGAGAGGGGCAGATGGCATTGCCAAGAGGCAGGATGTGCTTTATCACTCAAAATGTCCCCAGAACCTCCCTCTCTTAAGTGTGGGATATTCACTCAGGGTGGTGGAAAAAATATTAAGGGAAAACTATTAGAGATAGCTCTAAGGAATAATCACAAACCTTCTTAGAAGGCCAAGAGGTTTTTGCATAGTTTCAGTAGAAGTTTCAGCTGAAGGCAACCTAAATCCCCTTTACATTTAGTTAATAAGAAAAGCAAATAGCTAGGGTATGTGGGGGAGTTTTATCTGAATAACTTGTTTACTCATGTGGTCTTAAAATTAAACTTTGAGCTAGATGGCCCTCTTGTGGGAAGGTCGGCTGGGGAGATTACCCTCTAATGGTGTTTGCTTTAGGCTCAGAACCTGGCTTTTAATCTTTCTCCACAGGTGTGTTGACTTAAGAGCCTCTGTTATTAAATTTTACTGAATTAATGTGAGTCTCACTGGCTGGTGAAGGCTGGTGGTCACAACTGTTTACAGCACTCTCCAGGGAGTCTGTAAGCAACCCAGACACTCAGTCAAACTGGCAAAGCATCATATCTGTGTGTCAGCATACTTTATTTATCCATTGTTGAGCCCAGGTTTGCAGGACAGACCCCCGCAGGTGGCGACCCTGCCATTTGAGCCACACCTCTTTGCTTCAAAGAGTTCCCAGCCTTAAGATTCTATGTGTTCTTTGGCTTTTCCTTACAAGCAGAAGTCATTGCTAAATAATATTATGACACATCTTTATTCCCGCAGTGCTAGTCAACAACATTGATCACAGTCACAATCCTCTGAGTGGCACCCCAAAATTGAGAAAGGCAGAGAAATGAATAATTCAATAATGCTGAAAGTCATCAATGTAATCAAAATTCCCTGTAACAGAAGAAGAAAACAAACAAAGAGTAATGATATTAGTGCAGTAATGGTTTTTCTGATTATAATGATGTAGTGATGCCCATGTAATAAAAGCTCCCCCACATATCTCAAGTGTATCTGATGCTTAGGAATCAAATCAGTGGAGAATCATGGGAGTATACATTTATTTTAGCAAAGCATAGCATAGAATATTATATTTTTAGAGAAAGGCATATAAAATAATATGATTTTTGATTTGTATATGTAGGAAATACTCCATTTTATAAATATATAAAACGCAATGAAATGCATATATAAAAGGTGGTCTAATGAACAGAAGAGAAAGAAGGTGAAGAAACAGGAACAAGATCGAATTAAAAATAAAAAAGGAGGCTGGGCACAGTGGCTTGTGCCTGTAATCCCAGCACTTTGGGAGGCCAAGGAGGACAGATCATGAGGTCAACAGATCTAGGCCATCCTAGCCAACATGGTGAAACCTGGTCCCAACTAAAAATGTAAAAATTAGCTGGGCAGGGTGGCGCACACCTGTGTTCCCAGCTATTTGGGAGGCTGAGGCAGGAGAATCTCTTGAACTCAGGAGGCGGAGGTTGCAGTGAGCTAAGATTGTGCCATTGCATTCCATCCTGGGTGACAGAGCGAGACTCCATCTCAAAAAAGAACAAAAGTGTATTTTATCTTTTTTTCTTTCCACATCAAGGTATATCACATTTTTATCACCCCAGTAGGTTCTCTTGTGTCCCTTCCCAATCAATCCTCCCACCCCACTGAGAGTCAACCACCCTTCTGATTTCTAACATCACATGTTAAACTTGCCTGTTTATTTTCTATCTGAAATGTTTGACTCAATATAATAAATTGAAATTCATTCATGCTGCTCTATGTGTCAGTATGTTGTTCTTTTACATTGCCAAAAAGTATTCTATTTGAATAATTACCTTTTTTTTTAGCCATCTGTTGTTGATAGAAATTTGAATTTCTTACCAGTTTAACTATGATGAATAGGGCTGCTATAAACATTTTTGTATATATCATGAGACATAAAGTAGGTGTATGATTAACTTTGTTAAAAAACGCCAAATAGTTTTCGAAGGTGGTTGAACCATTTTACGTTTCCATTTTCCATTTCCATGAAAAAGGTTTAAGAGCTCCAGTTGCTTCACATGCCTTCCAACACCTGGTATTGCTGGTCCTTTTAATTAAAATGATTCTGGTGGGTATGGAGTAGTGTCTTATTGTGATTTTAATTTGCATTTATCTGATGATTAATAATGTTAAGCATGTTCTCACATTCTCACTAGCTATTCATCCATCTTTCTTTGTGAAATACTTGCTCAAGTCTTACTCTCTTTTTTTGGCCTTTTATTATTGATTTTTGGGAAGGCTTAATATATTCTGGATATGGGTCTTTTGTGAGATATATATACATATATATATATATATATATATATAGAGAGAGAGAGAGAGAGAGAGAGAGAGAGAGAGAAAGAGAGAGAGAGAGAGAGGAAATTTTCTCCCTCTCTGTGCTTTGGTAGTTCATTTTATTTTATTTTTCCCCTCTGGTTAGTTCTTTTATGTTCTATCTAAGAAAGCTTAGTCTACTCCCAAGGTGGTGAAGAAATTTTCCTAAGTTCCCTGCAGCTCACCTCCTCAAGCTTTATAGTTTAGGATTTCACATTTAGGTGTATCACTGATTGATGTTTGAATGTAAAATCAATTGTGTACTTCTGGTATCCACTGACTTGGCCATAGTATATTGTCACGTATAATGCTGAATTTGATTTTCTAATATTTTGTTTCAGATTTATTCACAAAGTTTACAAGATAGAATTACCTGTAACTTTTAAATATTTTATAATGTCCTTATCAAATTTTCATGTCAAACTTGGGACAGACAGCCTCACACAAGTACTTGTGAGTTGAGAAGTGAACTGAAAGTAGTTTAATGTTTCTTTTCTAAATGTTTGGAAGAATTAGTCTGCTCCTGCAAGGTTTTGCTTTCTCTTTTTTGAGAGAAAGTTTTAACTTATGTATCTGATTTTTTATTAGATATAAGACTAGTCAGATATATATATTTTTTCCTGTGTTAGTCATGGCAGGTGGTTTTGCATAGTTTTGGTAGGTAGGTTTTATAGGGAATTTGTCAATTTAATCTAAAGCATCAAATAATTTTTATGTTCATAACATTCTTGTATATTCTGGGCTATTGTACTTATAGTGATACACCATCATTTCTGATAATGATAATTTGTGTTTTCTCTTTTTTTCTTTTTTAATAACTAGGAGTTTATAAATTTTATTAGTTTTTCAAACATCCATATTTTAGCTTTATTTTATCTTGTCTATTGTTTGTGTTGTAGTTCACTAGTTTTTATCTCTATGCTTTGTTATCTCTATTATAGAATACTATATCTTAATTCTTTCATTTTCTTTAAATTTAATTTTTTAATCTAATTTCTTGATATGAATATTTAGATAATTTACTTTTTAGTCTATTTTATTTACCAGTACTTGCATTTGAGGTTATAAAGTTTCCATTAAGCATGCTTTAGTTGTAATCAATTTATATAAATATTTATATTATTTTGTTTTTAATATATTTTTTATTTCTATTGTAAATTCTTTGAGCCTTGTGTAACTTAGAATTTCAAAACCGTTTTTGGGATTTATTTTTGCCTTCTAAAATTTGACATTTAACTCAATTCCATTGTTTTCAGAGAACATACTGTGTATAATTTTAATCCTTTGAATTTTGTTGAGGCTTGTAGGCTCAGCATATGGTTAATTGTTAAAAATATTCTAAGTAAAATCTCTCAATTCTGTCAGTTTTTTTGTTTTCTTTTTTGAGATGGAGTCTCACTCTGTCACCCAAACTGGAGTGCAGTAGTATTATCTCTGCTCACTGCAACCTCCACCTCCCAGGTTCATGTCATTCTCCTGCTTTAGCCTCCTGAGTAGTTGAGATTACAGGTGTGCCACCATGCCCTGCTAATTTTTGTATTTTTAGTAGAGATGGTGTTTCACCGTGTTGGTCAGGCTGGTCTCGAACTCCTGACGTCAAGTGATCCACCCACCTCAGCCTCCCAAAGTGCTGGGATTACAGTCCTGAGCCTCTGTGTCCAGCTATTTCACCTTCATTTTTGAAGAACATTTTCACCAGGCCTAGATTTCTAGGTTGAAATTATTTTGTTTAGCACTTTAAAGATGTAATTCCATTGTCTTCTCATTTCCATCAGTTAGTTAGACAGGAGGAATAAATTCAAGAGATCTGTTTACAGCAGGACAGTAATGACAGTATATTATATTTTTAAAAAAAATTTACTTCAAGTTCTGAGATACATGTGCAGGATGTGCAGGTTTGTTACACAGGTAAACAGGTGCCATGGTGATTTGCTGCACCTATCAACCTGTCATCTATGTTTTAAGCCCTACATGTATTAGGTATTTGTCCTAATGCTGTCCGTCCCTTGTCCCACTAACCCCCAACAGGCCCCAGTGTGTGATGTTCCCTTCCCTGTGTCTATGTGTTCTCATTGTTCAAGTCCCACTTATGAGAGAACATGCCGTGTTTGGTTTTCTGTTCCTGTGTTATTTTGCTGAGAATGATGGCTATTGTATTCTTAAAAGTGCAAAGACAGTGAATGTTAAGTGTTCTCATTGCAAATGTGATAACTATAGTAGGTAATGTCTTTGTTAATTAGCTAGGTTTAAACATACCACAATGTATATATGTACTTCAAAATATACACAATAAATACATATGATTTTATCTGTCAATTAAAAATGTCAGTTGACAGTATTATGCAGTTGTTTGGTGTAGTGTTCTATATATGAAATTTAGGTCAATTTTATCAATTGTGTTCAAAATCCTATAATTTTATGGTCTTTCTACATATTCTTTCAGTTGCTGAGAAATGTGGGCTAAAATTTCATGTGCTGCTTTTAGGTTTCTCTACTCACATTTTTCAGCTGAGTTAGCTTTTCCTGTTGGTTTTGAGTTGTTATTAGGAGTATTCAAACTTAGAAATGTAACGTTTTTCTTGTGGATCGACCATTTTATTATAGGAAGTTCCCTATCCTATGAATACTAATGCTTCTTGTCTTAAGTCTATTTGTTTGTTACTAGTGTAGCTGTTTCTTGTAAACAGACTGCAGTTGTGTTTTTTTTTTATTTAACTTTTATTAACTGGGACAATCTTTTTTTTAATTTTTCAAGTTTTTGATTTTCTATTTTTATGAGTACATAGTAGTTCTAAATAGAAAATCTTCTATTTTGCTTTTTATAATTTTATATTCCCTGAGGTATTTTAAAGTTTATTATTTATTTCTTAAAACATGATAAGTATTGTGGTTTTAAAATCTCTTCTAATATACTTATTATCAGAAATTTATGGGTGGTTTTGTATTTGTTATATTCTGTTTCTATTAGTTGTTATTCGCATTGTCTTATTTATTTTTATGCCCCTTTGAGTGCTTCCTGTTAATTTTCAATGGAAAATTTGATAGGAATTTCTTAAGATTAGTGACGTTTTTCCACCAGATAGACTTTGGTTTTGCTTCTGTCAGTACCAGGGGGCACCACATACGAAGACCAAATTCAGGTGGAGTATTTGGCTCACCCAGTTCATGCTTAGCAAAGGTCATTGGAGATCAGGGCATGTGAGGAGGTTGTCGAGGGATTTGGTCTGTGGCCACTTGTCAAATACTTTTTAGACTTTGTTCAGCAAGTCTTCTCTGCTATTTTGGGGCAGGGTACTTTGTATATCTTTTTGCCTTTACCTGAAGAGCATAATAGCCTATCAAAGACCCAGTTTAATGTGGAGAAAGTCTCTTTTAAGTCTTGGTACCTTGAGTGAACGTGAATGAAGCCTTGACTTCTTTCTCTTTCCGTCTACACGAGCCAGGGATTGGATTCCAAATGGATATCACTGACAAATGGGCCTGAAGGTACAAGCAGTTTTGGTGCTCTTCAGAATTCCACTTGTAAATTTCAGGTTGCAGGCTTTCATCTAAAAATTGATCTAGTAGTTCCAGCTGACATTTCAGCTTTTTAACACTTTAAGTTTGTTTTTTTGTCTTTTAATACAAAACTTTTGTTTTCAGAGAAGAGTTGATCCAAATATCCATACTTACCATCACCAAAACCAGTCTCCCTATTTTCTGCTGCTTTCTTTTTTGTTGTTGTTGTTGTTTTTGAGACAGAGTCTTGCTCTGTCACCAGGTTGGAGTGCAATGGCACAATCTCTGCTCACTGCAACCTCTGCCTCCTGGGTTCAAATAATTGTCCTGCCTCAGCCTCCTGAGTAGCTGTGATTACAGGTGCGCCACCACACCCAGCTAATTTTTGCATTTTTAGTAGACACTAAAAATTTCATCATGTTGGCCAGGCTGGTCTTAATCTCCTGACCTTATGATCTATCCACCTCAGCCTCCCAAAGTGCTGGGATTACAGATGTGAGCCACCTTGCCCTGCCTCAGTCCTGCCTTCTATGAACTTGGTGCATTCAAATGTCAAGTATTTCTTAGGCTCTGCCATAAGAAATATCTTCTATTAGGAACACCTTTGCCTTAGTGAGTGGGTTTTCAATTTCCTCAGCAATTTTTGATGAGTTTGCTAACTCTCTTTTTCTCTCCATGTGGATCAACCCTTTTACATTCTTTTTTTTTTTTTTTTGAGAGTTTCGCTCTGTTGCCCATGCTGGAGTGCAGTGGCATGATTTCGGCTCACTACAACCTCCACCTCCTGGGTTCAAACGATTCTCCTGCCTTAGCCTCCCGAGTAGCTGGGATTATAGGCATGCGCCACCACACCCGGCTAATTTTTATATTTTTAGTAGAGAGGAGGCTTTACCATGTTGGTCAGGCTAGTCTCGAACTCCTGACCAGCTTACATTCTTTTACGCTAATCTTAGTAGTATTTTGAAAGCAGCTGAAATAAATGCCTCTTTTCAATCTTATCATTCTTTATCATAAGTTCAGCCTGTTAAAACCAGATAAAAAACTGTGAAAACATGCCACTGTGATTCTAATGTACATATAGAACTATGAACTGCAGCCATACTGCTGTACCTTTACTTTTTTAGTATCTCATTTTATATTTGTATTACACTGATTTGTGTATATGTTTTATCTCTTGTGCTCCTGTGAATTCCTAAAGGTGGGAGTTGTAATGTGTTTACTTTTCTCTTCCACAATGCCTGGTATAATGTCTATCAAATATTATGGATTTCATAAATGTTTGTCAGTAAAAGAAAATACATGTGTATCCACAACATTATCTGGATGGTGCTGATTGAGTGCTAATAAATATTTTCTATTTACTCTTCACTATATGAATCAACATACTTACCATGAATAGGACAGTAATGGCTTTACACTGACTATTTTGGTGAGAATAGCCACAAATGTAGTTTTGATCTAGGATGAAACCAAATGTGAGTAGAATGATTCCAGCTGTTGCTCCCAGGGCACTAAGAAAATTCATGATTTGGCTCAGTGTTATCTGAAATAGAATAAGAACATAACAATGTGACTTAGGCCCAGACAGTGCTATAAACAAAGCAGCGAGTGCAGAGAATGTGGAGCAGGATCTTAGTCACAGCATCACAATGACACAAGGCAGCTGTGTGATCCTATGTGTGTTGCTTCACATCTTTGGGCTCCAGGCCCTCATCTACCCAATGAGGGGGTCTAGTGAACTTTTAATAACGTTTCCATTCCCCATATTCCATGCCTAAGTTAACTCTCACTCAGTTGGGAGGAAGGGTGTGCCTAGGACAATTGCATTTTGATGCTCTGGTGAAAGTCATGGTCTACACTTTTGTTTTAAGACTCTAAGTTTAACTAAATGCTACAGTTCTCTGCCATTTTAATTTCTTCCTAAAATGACAAACTAAGGATTTTCAGTCCTTTGCTAAAATCATGTATTGGAATAGTAATATCTTATGTCTTCAATTATTTGAGTAAAGTAAAAATATTCTACTTATAACTTATCTACATCTTTACATTCAGTAGCACTGTATTCTTTATTTTGATATTCTTTTTATGGTTTAGATTGTCAAAAGTTTGCCTTTTATATGAGTCAAAGTAGTGCCTGTCAAAGTGCCTGGTAAATACCCAAAAACCAAAAAATAATGAATAAGTAACTGCAATATTGAAATAATTCTACCATTAATTGGCTGGGAATTTGAACAAGCTATTTAACAATTCTAAGCCTCAGTGTCTTCATATATAAAATAATAACTAAACTAGATGATCTAGAGACTTTCTCTTCTGGCACAGTGGCTTATAATTCTAGAAAAACAGGAAGCAAATGCTGTTTATTGGTATCAATACTTGATAGTTTGTGGAATTATGGTGACCTAATGACTTAAAAAAACTTTTTTTCAAGGCCAGGATAAATTATTTAAAAGCTATATATTTTTAATAAAGTAGAAATCTAACTTATTACAAAATATATTTTTAATAAAGTAGAAATATAACTCACCAGAGTTTCTGTGGTTTTTCTTTTCAGTGCAATGAGGAAGGCTCCAGAATTAATGAACTGTTAAGAGGAATAAATATCTTAATGATGGCCGTGTTTAGCTGATGTTGAGTTCTTACAGAGTAGACTTTCATGCATTTCTTTTACATGGCAGCCTTTTGAGTTCGCATACTCCTCAGGGAAGTGAGAAGGGTGAGTTGCTTTATACGAGTTTCCACAAATGGATTAGTGGATAAAACACTGGACTGGAAATCTGCTTTAGTCTTATTTATTTGAACATTAACATTTTTAAAAAATGATATAGTGCTTCGGTTTGCTCATCCATGTTCCTTTTAAGCTATTGTGGACTCAGCTTTGATCTCATGACACAGCGATGTCAAGTCAGCTTACAATAATTAAGAGTGGATTCCATCTTACTACAATCCAGTGTGTTCTCTTGGATGGGAACATAAGGTGGGGTTTCAGCAAATGTGCTGGTAATTCTTAAAAAGCTCCAATAATTTTCTTGGAAGTGGGTCACATGTGGTAGCATCATTGTCTAGTGGAAATTTCAAAGCTGATTACGGCTCATCCATGTTTAAATTTGCAGCCCCTTTGTGAGTATTTTCCAGCCTCATGTTTCCATCCTCACTCCCTCTGCTGAACTTTGATAGTTCACATAATAGAAAATGCGCTCCCATTCCTCCAGCCTTTGCTCATATTTCTCTCTTGGCATGCAATAAGACGTCCCTAATCCTTACACTCAGGCATCCCGACTCCCATCTTCTGTGTGTGTCCTCATCTGATGAACCACTCACCCTCGAAAACTTGCTCAAGCTGGAAATGTCTCTGGGCAATGTCCTCTCTGTTTTGTTGGTGCCTTTCCTATGGAGACAGCCCCTGTGTCTATTCTCCCTCATCACACCCCATGGTAATCATCTGACTCCTCTCTCAACAGAGACCTCGAACTCAGGGACTGCTTTCTTTTTTCTGAATCCATTGCTATGCCCATTCTCTGCCACTAAATTAGCTCCTAAGTTAATGTGTATTGATTGTGACTAAATTGGGTTGAATAAATACCTCTCTGCCACTCACAAGATATATCTGAGAAACCCTTTCCACTTCACTTCTTTAAAGAATAAATTGTTCCTTCATCTCTGCTTAGATAAGCACTTCCTGCACCTCTGTGATAACATTTATCACACTGCCTTGAAGTGACCTGTTCACATGTTTTCTTGCTAGACTGAAAGGTTTTTGAGGGAGAGGCTCATTGCCTTGATCTGTGAATCTGGCTTATAATAGATAGTAACAAATTTCAAATGAATGAATAGCCAAATAAACAGTGTCAAGCAAAAGAAATATTCCCAAAGGAATTTCGAGACCTGATGGTGGAATATCAGTGACTGTGATGAATTAACGGAGAAATAATTTCAACAGTATTAAATTTTTGCACTTTTGAAAGCATATCATACAACCGGATCTAGCTTATTTCATTGCTAAGAATTCCCTAAAATCCTGGTTAGCATGGCTTCAAATTGAACTTGATTGACTATACTCACCAAAACGGATCCCCAGAATGGATATCCTGAAAGAAATATAAAGGGAAACCTTGGATATGGTTTTACCAAGGTGAAAAGGAAGATAACTCCAAAAGAAAAGGTCATAATTCCAAACAGGATCTGGATAGTCTGCAAATAGAGGAAAAAGTTATGGTGAGGAAAAGCAAAGTGCCCTTCTGTTTAGAAGATCTTCTTTTGGTTAAAAGGATTTGGCAATTACTCTCTTTTGGTAATTAGAGGAAGGATAATAGAAGTCCCTTTATGATTCTCCCGAGTACTTTCTTTCTTTCTTTTTTCTTTTTTTTTTTTGAGACAAAGTCTCACTCTGTCGCCCAGGCTGGAGTGCAGTGGCTCAATCTCAGCTCACTGCAACCTCTGCCTCCCGAGTCCAAGTGACTCCTGCCTCAGCCTCCTGAGTAGCTAGGACTACAGGTGCCCGCCACCATGCCCAGCTAATTTTTTGTATTTTTAGTAGAGACAAGGCTTCACCATGTTAGCCATGATGGTCTTGATCTCCTGACCTCATGATCTGCCCGCCTTGGCCTCCCAAAGAGCTGGGATTACAGACGTGAGCCACTGCGCCTGGCTCCCACTCTTGGGTACTTTCTTAATTCCTCTATCTAGTATTTGATAATAGGTAAAATGATCTAAATCATTGCTCCTGAAAATGTGGTCCATGGATTGACAACATCAGGTTCACCTGGGAGCTAGAAATGCGAACTATCAGGCCCTACCCCATCCTTACTGAACAGTCTCCAGGTGAGGCTGGGAAATCTGTGTCTTCATAAGCTCTTCCACTCTTTAGCCCATAATTGCGAACGTTTGAGAAACAGTGAATTCTAAATCACTATACCAGCCTGGCCTCAAGCAGAATTGGACTGTGAGGAACGCTGCCTAGAGATGACCAATTCTCTGAGCCTGTTGAGGTATTGTCACACTCTCAGGTCCAGAGCACTCCTCATCTTTTCGGTTTATTTATTTTTCTCCCTCTCTGAGCCACTCTTGTGATGCACTGTGACGCCAAGCAGTGGTTTGACAAGTGCTAGGGAAGACTAATGAGAACGACATGCAAAAATGGAAGGGGTACAACGTGTGAATCTGTGTGCTCTGCTCTCTTCTTCTCAGTCCACCTCAGTCTGAGTAGTCTCACTTTTTAAGTAGGTGAGTCCTAAATGACAGCATTTTTCATCAAGTCCAGACCCACATTATTAGTTCTTGCCAAACATCCTCTTTAAGTGTCCCACTAACACTCTATATTCAACTTGTCTTAAAGAAGAATTGGCATGGGCTCCTACCTTAAAACATGTGCCAAGAAATAATTTCCCTATCCTGTTACCTGCCTCAGGAGAATATACATAGGGGCAAGTCTTACTTACCCCTAAGACTTTCATTTTTGTAGCAAATAATTTTTGCAGGGGGCTTTGAGTTGAAAAGGTCATGGCTGAAAGGTCTGTTGACTCATCTTCTGGAGCACTGATTTCTGGAGGAAATACCAGAAACACTGGACTGTGTGCAGTGCTTGGATCCATGATGGTGTCATTGATAATTTGAAAGGAAAGGATTTGGTTGGTACTTCAGTCTAGACCATGTTCGTTTCTTGTGCTAAGGCTACCAGGAGCACTGGAATTGTTTGCTTTGTCTTGGAATTACAGAACCATAGCATCACAGAGTTATAGAATCTCAGGACTGCTCGAGATCCCAAGATAGCTATAATTAAAATGCCTGGGACTGGGGATCACTGACAAGTCCTAAATGACAAGTAGTCCTAGTTTAGTTAGGAACTTACTGTGACTTTGGGCAAGTCACATCCCCTCTCCTGGTTTTCAATTTCTCATATATACATTGACCAGATTGGACTAGATGATCTACATATAAAGACACTTTAGGGCCAGGTGCTGTGGCTCATACCCGTAATCCCAGCATTTTGGGAGGCTGAGGCGGGCAGATCACCTGAAGTCCGGAGTTCGAGAACAGCCTGGCCAAACCCTGTATTTACTAAAAATATAAAATATTATCCGGATGTGGTGGTACGTGCCTGTAGTTTCAGCTACTCAGGAGGCTGAGGCATGAGAATCACTTGAACCCAAGGGGCGGAGGCTTCCTTGAGCTGAAATTGCACCACTGCACTCCAGCCTGGGCAACAGAGTGAGACTCTGTCTCAAAAAAGAAAAAAAAAGCCATTTTAGTTACCCAATGGCAACTAGAAAACTAGATACACATTTTTTCCAGTTCCCTATCTTCAGACACAGCTAGAATGCAAAACCTCTCAGGCCACAGAACAAATTAACAACTTCTTGAAATATAGATAACATCCATTTTTCCTGTCCCTTTGTGTTTTGCCACCTGATTTAAGTAGCTTAACTGTAACAAATCCCTCAAAATGTAGTTCCTTCCAGCAACCACCACCGGCTTTTGTTTACATATCTGTGGGTCCTGTGTGTGGTTTGTCTCATCTGAGGCTGCTCAGCACTTCTTTACCAGGCTCTCTTGTGCAGCTGTGGTCACCTGGTGGAGTGTCCAATTACATGAGTTAGGATGGACTCAGTCATGTTTCTGGCAGTTGACAGACTCTCAGTTCTCTTCCAATTCACAAATACTTTTGAAACCTCTGCTGAGTCATGTGTGCTAATGTCATATTGACCAAGCAAATTTCATAGACAACTCAGATTCAAAGGGGAAGAAAATAGGCCCCCTAATGTCTTCATGGGAAGATCTGTATTTTCATCTTGAAAGGACAAGAATGAAGGGAAGGTAACAATTTGTGTCTATTTTTAACCGTACCTTGTCATTTTCCGGTGTTTCCTATGGAGATCAGGTCTTCCTTAATTGAACCTCATGATGTGACAGCCTCTAGCCACTTGCCAGTTAGAATATTTGAAAAGACCACCCCTCTCTCACAGTTTCTTTTCTCTGAATGTACCCATCTCCTGTTCAATTTCCTGTGGATGTTTAATCATAATGGCGATTATCCTTCATGAACATCATTTGTTGTTGCTTTAGTACTCTCTAAGTTAAGCACACTCCGTTGCAACATACTTTTATAAAACACCATTTTACCCTAATTATTCAGGTTTTAACTTGGCTCTAGACCTTTCCTAATTTTCATGTTTTCTCCCTCTAAGCATGACGACTAGCACAGTGTTCTAATAGCTATCTGACGAGTGGCAGGAATGTAGCTTTAATGTTTATTATTCTTTAATTCATGCAAGCTAATTCTAGTGATGCAGTGGAAGACTTACTCTTTGGAGAAGAGAAACCCTAGAATGAACCCCCAGCCCTTTTATTTACCAGTTATGGGGTCTAGGCTAAATTATCTATTAATTTACATATATAAAAATATTACATTTCTTTATGAGAATAAAAATTGTTATACAGTTATTGTGAGTGAATTTTAAAGTACCTGGAATGTAGTAGATGCTAGGTAAATTGTAGTAATAAAAATAAGAGGACTAAATATTATTTCTCTTATTACTGCCATTTTTAGCATTGTGGCCAGATACTTTGTCTTGCTTTATGTTTGCATTATTTCCAAAGTTCATTTTGGTTGATTCTTTATAGGCTAAATGTATTTCTATGAGCCTAGCTATAAACTGGAAATGTTACACTGAGTTAGTCCAGACATTATTTTATAATTTCTCCATTTCAAGGTGGCTGTGGAACTCCGTGGCTTCCTGCTAATAAATCCGTTCATGCATTGATAACATGTATCTGTTGAGTACTTCAAAAATTTTCCATATCCTCCAATTTCTTCTTCTTTTCCAATCTGCCAAAACCTACTCTTTTAATGGAAAGTACTCTAGTCTTAAGGTGGTTTGTGGAATAATATATCTCTTTGTATTCATTAATCTTCTAAAATTAAGCCTTAATTTCAAGCTTCTTACTGCGAGGTATTTCAGAGAAGTTATGATGATCCAAGGGATCGAAGTTCTCTGACCTGTAGTCAATAGGATTAAGCCTTTCCTCATAGCCTCTCTCTGACTCTCTTGCTGGAAGGTTCCAAGAAAAATACTGTATTCTTCCTCTCATTCTTCTCTTACTGCAACTGAAAGTCATTTTTTCATTTTGTTTTTGAGTTTCTTTTATTTTTCTCTGTTGTAAAGCCCTCCTTTAAAAAGACCCATATCCATACTCTGGGGAGAACAACTCTGGGAGCCGAGTTAGAGCAGTCAACTCTTGTGGCCAGATGTCACCTGCCTAGGAGTCCCCAAATCCCCTAGTTTTCTTTTGTTTTTTAAAACGATAAAGAATAATAATGTCTTTAAATCTTATCTCATGAATGACGGTAAAGTCCAGCATCACTCTCAATGTCTCCAGACATTTCTTGGAAGGAGCAAGTGAACAGGAGGGAAGGGGAGCAACTGGGGCTTCTGTCATTCTGCAGTGGTCTCAAGCTTTTATTTTCTGCATCTATTAAATTCTTAGTTTTTTCTGCATGTCTGGGCTTCTGTATGTGATGACTGTTTTTCTCATTGCATTGTCCTGCTGGTTATCATCCTAATTCTTCACTACTTTAAGGTAGTACCAGCACAATCTTGCACGTATAGTATACTTTAAAAATAAGATAGAAGACCCTTCTACAGAACCTACAAAGGCAGCACCAGGGATTTCCTATTGTATCTTCTGACATAAACACTGTAATTACTATTTTTGGACTTACACATAGATATTAGATATTCCCTTTGTGACTACCTAGGAATTTTATGTTTAAAGAACAAAAAGATACTTTGTTTCATTGTGGTCAGATGGGATTTTTTTGACCTCACACCCTTTCCCAACCTGCAAGAAGAAAAAGTGTATATTAGTCTGCTCTGGCTATTGTGGTAAATTAGAATAACTGCTTACTTTTAACAGTGCCAATTTATTTCTCATACTTGGAGGCTGTGAATTCCAAGGTCAAAGTGTCAGCTAATTTGATTCCTTGTGAGATCTCGCTTCGTGGATTGCCAATGACTGCATTATTTCTATGTCTTCACATCATCTCTCCTCTGTGTGCACACAGGCATGTGAGCACATACACACACACACACACACACGCACACACACAGAAGCACACACATACACTGAAAAAGAGCATGAGAAAGAGTTCTGGTATCGTTTCATATAAGGGCACTAATCCCATCATGAGAGCTTCACTCTCATATCCTCATCTAAACCCAATAGCTTCAAAAGCGCCATCTCCAAATATCATCACACTGTGAACTAGGGCTTCAACATATGAATTTAGAGGGGGACACAGTTCCGTCGATAGCAGGGAGATAATTTGTATAATTCAGAATAAAGAGAGATACTTTGGTGGCCTAAACTAGACCAAGTTTATGCCAAAAGAAGTAATACCAACTAGTAAGAGAATTAGTTTTATGGATGTTTTATTATGGAAAAAAAATAAGCACCTACCCTGTGCCAGATATTTTAAACACTATACATGCATTAATTATTCAATCTTGACAACCCTGCGCTGAGTAGTACTCCTATTCATATTTTATAGATGGGAAAACTTAGGTACAGAGATTTTAAGAAACTTTCCCAAGTATATTCCCAGCTAGTAAATGGTGCTGGGTCAAAATTATGATCCAGTTGGTTTAGATTTAGATTCCATGAACTCAGTTTGATGCTTCAGAGCGTTGTCTTGAGACCTAAGACTTTCTCCAGTGATGCATAAAACCTTAAGCCTCTGACCAGAAACTTCATATTTGAATCCTGGGGGAGGTAGGGGAGGAAAAAAAAGTCACAGGGATCACTGGGAAAAAAAGGTGTATGTGCTAGTGGGGAAAGTAGAGTAAGAAATGAGAATCTCCCAATGTCCAAAAAGAGTACCTTGTGAACTGATGGAGGATATTATGCTGAAAAGGAAATCTGCACTTTCCTTAGGACTCTTCGTGTCTGTGTGGTTCACTAACAGTAGATTAGCCTTTTAGAAATGTGATGGGTCTACATGCCTTTCTAGGTGTTATAACCACAAGTGAGAGGCTGCATAAATATACATGATGATTTCCCAGAGAAGATCTCTTGATCCACATTTTAAAATATACACTTTTGTTCCTGCGAATGATATGTCTCAATGAGGACTTGCTTGGTATATATTTGCATCCCAGCAACTCCTCTGATCTATGCAGGTGATTGCAACTAAGACTTATTCCAGATTGTGGCCCCAAGACAGTGAGTATAAATGAGACACAATGGTTAACTTTCTGTGTCAACTTGACCAGGTCATAGGCTTCCCAATTATTTAATTAAAACATTATTTTGGCTGTGTCTGTGAGGGTGTGTATGGATAAGATTATTTGAATCAGACCTATGGTGGGGGCTAGTTGATCATGGTGTTCCTAGAGGTAAAATAGATAGAAATCCTATTAAATTATTCCTTGATCTATATAAGCAGAAAAATTCTAGGTCATGTGAATGAAAGCCTAACCTGAATCATAAAAATAGACTCAGAGCCCCTCCATCAGTTCCCAGACCTGAGCCGGTTTGCAGACCGGAAATGAAATTTACAGACCCAGAAAGAACTCCTTGAATGAAAGGGGAGACCAGGTCTCCTTGAAGAAGGACCTGGTGCATTACCAATAATTTTTACTGTTAATCTTGCTCACAGTCTTCCTCAAAGGGACCTGCAGCCTTTTTCCAGAGTACTGAGCATTGGGGAAAAGGAAGTAACCAGACATCTCAGGGACTGCTAGACACCGACTCTGAATTGATACTAATTCCAGGAGACCCAAAACATCACTGTGGCTCACCACTCAGAGTAAGTGCTTATGGAGGTCTGATGATTCGTAGTTTTATCTCTGGTTAATCTCACAATGGATGCAGTGAGATCCCAAACCCATCCTGTGGTTATCCTCACAATTCCAGAAGGCATAATCAAAATAAATATACTCAGCAGGTGGTAGAATCTCCATATTATTTTCTTACCCTGTGGAGTAAGGACCATTATGGTGAGCAATACCAAGTGGAAGCTCTAGTACTGGCTCTGCCTAGTAAAGTAGTAAAGCAAAAGCAACACCACATTCCTGATGAAACTGCAAAAATTATTAAATCCATCAGTAACTTAAAAGATACAGGGTTGGTGACCCCCAACATATTATTGGAGGGGTTATAGAGATTAATGACACCATCAGTAACTTGAAAGTTGCAGAGGTGCTGATTCCCACCACGTTCCTATTCCACTAGTATGTTTGGCATGTGCAGAAGACAGATGAATCTTGGAAGATGACAGTGGATTACCAATTGCAGTGGCACGCCAATTGCAGCTGCCATACCAAATATGGTTTCATTGCTTGAGCAAATTGACACATCCTCTGGTACCTAGTATAATGTTACTGATCTGATAAATGCTTTTCCTGGATAGCTATTAGTAAAGACCACCAGGAACAGCTTGATTTCACATGACAAGCAATACACATTCACTGTCATACCTTGGGGGCATATCAGCTTTCTAGCTCTATGTCATAATTTAGTTAACAGGAATCTCAATTGCCCTTTTCTTCCACAAGATATCACACTGGTCCATTACACCGATGACATTATGCTGATTGGACCTAGCAAATAAGACATAGTAACTACTCTAGATTTATTCATAAGATATTTACATGCCAGAGTGTAGGAAATAAATCTGACAAAAACTCAGGGTCTTGTACCTCAGTGAAATTTCTAGGGATCAAGTGGTGTGGGGAATATTGAGAATCTCTGCCAGCCTGAGGATAAGTTGTCACAGCTGGCTTCCACAATCAAAAAGAGGCACAGAATCTAATGAGTTTCTTTGGGTTTTAGAGGCAACATATTCCTCACTTGGGTGTGTCATTCTGGTCAATTTGCCAAGTGACTTACAAAGCTGCTAGTTTTGAGTAGGACCAGAAGAGAAGGCTTTCAAACAGCCCTAGGCTTCTGTGTAAGCTGTCTTCTGCTTGGACCATACCATCCAACAGATCCAATGGTGCTTGAAATGTGAATGGCAGATAGGGATGCTATGTAGAGCCTCTGGTAAGGTAGGCTTCTATAGATTTATTGCCGAATTTTGGAGCAAAGCCCTTCCATCCTCTTTAGATATCTGAACGGGGTTACTGTGCTGGATGGGGTGATTGTTTCTGACGACTATGGGGAAATTAGACCACTACTTCACAATGGAGATAAGGAAGAGTATGTTTGGAATATAGGAGATCCCTTCATTTATCTCTTAGTATTACCATGACCTGCGATTAAGGTCAATTAAGAAAACTACAACAACTCAATCCAGGCAGGACCACTAATTGTCCAGGCTTTTCAGGAATGAATGTTTGTGTCACTCTATCAGATAAAGAACCATGGCCAGCTAAGGTGCTTGCTGAAGGCACAGGGACTACAGAATGGGTAGTAGAGGGAGGTAGTTATAAATACCAGCTATGACCACATAACCATTTATAGAAACTACACACACACACACACAAACACACACACACACACACACACACACACACACACACACACACACACACTGTTCTCTCTCATTCTCTAATCATGTAACATAAGGCATGTTTATGTTATACTATTAAGTATTGTTAACTTTACATCATAGAATTTATGAGACATCATAGAATTTAAATCATAAAAGTTACCAGACAGTAAGGAGAAGAGTAAACATCACTCACAGACTCTACTCCTTCTTCTGAGAAGAAGTTGGTACATTTCCAGTTTTATGCATGACAGTTGTAACATATTATGAAGAATTATGACCTTTTAGTCTTTATTTGAAGATTAAGTATGGTTTGAGGAGATGCGTATGAGTGTCAGGTTGACAAGGGGTGGACCTTTGATGGTTAATTGTATGCGTCATCTTAATTGAGCCATAGGTGCCCAGATTTTTGGTTAAAGTTCATTCTGAATGTGTCTATGAGACGTGTCTGGATAAGGTTAATTAACATTACGTTGGTAGACTGAATAAAGCAGATTGCCCTCCACAGTATGGCTAGGCCACATTTAATCCACTGAGGGCCTAAACAGAACAAAAGCCTGAGCAAGAGAAAATTCGCTTTCTCTGCCTGACTGTCTTTGAGCTGGGACGCTGGCCTTCTCCTGTCTTCAGACTAAGACTTGAACTGGAATTTAAACTCTTGATTCTGAGGTCTTTGGACTCAGACTGGAACTATACCATCAGCTCTCCTGGGTCTCCAGCTTGTAGATCTTGGGACTTCTCAGCCTTATAATCATGTGAGCCAAATCCTTATCTATCTATCTATATGTCTATCTGTCTATCCGTCTATCATGTCTCTACTATCTATCATCTATCTATCTATCTATCTATCTATCTATCTATCTCTATCATCTATCTATCTATCTATCTATCTATCTATCTATCTATCTATCTATCTACCTCTGTCTGTCCGTCTGTCTGTCTAATCTTCTTGGTTCTGTTTCTCTGGAGAACCCTGACTAATACAGTAGACTAGGAGGAACCGACTTTACTCTTGCTCCAACCTATGCCTCTTCCTCTGTTTTGTTGATGGTAATGATGTCTCAGCCACCTAATCTTTTAAGCTAGAACAGGTGGTTCATTCTTCATTTTCCTTAATTCTACACCTCTAGTTCCTGTTCCATCCAGACAATTTTACTCTTGAATTATCTTTTTAGTCTCTACTCTTCTATACATCCCTAGATCAGATACTTAGTACTTCTTTCTTCACTATTTCAAGAGTTTCCTAATTAACTCCCTGCCTCCAGCTTTCTTCCTCCAGTTCATCCTTCACACTGCAGCCGGAGTAATCTCTTCAAAACACCAATCCTGTTAGTTCCTGCTTTAAAAGTCAAAGATGTTTCTAATAAATTAGGAAAACATTAATTTTTAAAATCGTGTGTATTTTTCCACATGTGTACTATTTATGGGAACCTACAATCCTTCCTGATTGTGGGTTATCTTTAATGAGAAAAGGAATTTTGCACAGAAATTTGAGGTTATTAATAGTGCATTGTAATTACAAAAAAAAAATGAATTAAGTCGGAGAGAGATCCTAGAAATATCAACTATAGAATTTTTGAAACAGGAAGAGCAAAACACAGTAGTTAAGGGGGGGTGATACAAATTGAAAAATAAAGGGATAGTTAACCTTTCCAAATGTATCAAAGAGATAAAGGGAAATAGGACTGAAAAAAAATGATTAGGTTTGGAAGATTGAGGGTACCTGATAGCTTTTGATAACACAATTTCCTTTGTAGAGCATCCTCTGTTAAGCATGAAATTATGTATTGTAAGGGTTGAGAAATTAGAATCAGTAAATGCAGGCATAGAGAAGGGAGCTACAGCTTCACTCAATACACTACAGTCTGTCATATTTTCTGTTATGACATCTGCATCTCTGTTCTTCCCTAATTTCTACTTTCCTATCTCTAGGTATCTCTTAGTCCCTCCCACTCCATCCATCACATTCTGTATTCATTGCCACATTCTATCTCATTAATAATTGAACAAACTCAGTCCATATATCCTCAACATAGATATGAAGAGGGAGAGTAAATGAGAGGATTGGAAACAGCAAGACAGGGAAATGGAAGCAATTTTTTTTCCTTGCTGACTCTTTTGGTTCATGAACCCTTACAGAGCCTTCATAGACTTCCTTATGGTTGATTTTCTGGACTCCTATAATGCAAAAAGGGGACAACAAAAAATACAGCATCATAGCAAAGGAGGTCCATTAAATGTTAAGTTATAAAATAAAATTGTAATTATAAATTGAAGCACTAACTTTGATGACAGGGAGTTTACATGTGAATTATTTCTTCACATGCATAAAGTGCTGATACAGTGTTATTATTTGGTTTGTTGTCATTTTATTTTAAGTAACGACAAATTCCTTGAGTGCTCTGCATGCCCTTCATTTTTTTGGTAAGATAATTAGGTAGCAACCACAATTGAGAACACAGGTTGGAGGACATGACATTGTCCTAATTTAATTCCATTACTGGGGGCAGTGTGGCACTTGGGGTAGATTCTGCATGTTATTCAGAGTCTTCAGATTGCTGTTGATCATTTGGATCACATGAAGTAGAAGTTAAATTCACATCTTCTTTATATGAATTTGAGGAAGCTGAAGTATCTGGTTGCACATCTTGTTCCGAATCTAGATGGGACAAATAGGCTAAACATGTGTCTTGTACTGAGCTTTGGCCCGAAGAAGAATGAAAATCTGGTTTCACATCTTCTGACTGCAGGTCTCCTGAGGTTCGCCCTATACAGTTTATGTCCCCTGGTTTGATGTCTCTGGTATACATATCTCCTTTTTGTGTAACTCTGGATCGAAGGTCGTGTTGGTCTTTATCTTGACTGTCTTGACATTCTAGGTTAAGTTGGGCTGTTGTGTGCTGGGTTTGGACTTCTTGGTATAGAGCTTTCTGCTTTAGGGCTTCTTTCTCTAACAGATCTTGTATTTGCCAGTGCTGCAGTTCAAATTGCCATTCTCGTGCTTTGTAATCTTTGTCTCTCCAGCCTTGAGTTCTCCAGTCATTGGATTGACGGTCTTGGGTTGTCCAGTCTGTAGATTGCTTTTGTGGATATTGCCAGAACTGGTATTGCTGTATTTGGGATTCTGAATCCTGGCATAACTGCTTTGGCACTTTCTCCACTTGAGCTTGCTGTCCTTCAGGTTGAACACTTTGGGACTGTCCTTTTGGGGATTTCTTCTCTTGGGCCTGCTGGTCTTCAGCTTGCTGGTCCTGGATTTGCTTCTTTGAATATTGCTCCTTATCAGTCTGCTGGTCTTTAACTTGTTCATCTTTAGATTGTCCTTCTGGGTATTGTTCCCCTTTGGCTTGCTGATCTTCAGCTTGCTGATCTGGGAGTTGCTCTCTGGTTTGATTAAGCTGAGCTTGCTTATCTATGGAGTGCCTCTTTGGGGATAGCCAGTCTTTGATTTGCTGGTCTAAAGATTTCCGTTTTGGAGATTGCCAGCCTTTGCTTTGCTGATCTAAGGAATGCCTCTTTGGTGATTGCTGGCCTTTGGTTTGCATGTCTAAGGAATATCTCCTTAGGTATTGCAAGCCTTTGGTTTGCTGGTTTAAGGAATGCCGTCTTGAGGATTTTCTTCTATGGAGTTCCTCCTCAGCTTTCCATTCTTTGGTTTCTTCCATAACTTCTGATCTAATATCTTGATATGACATTTGTAAACTTTGCTGATTTTGAGGTTGAATGTTTTCTGGTTGAAGATCTGGGGGTTGCTGAAGTAGGTGTTGCATTTTAGGGACCTGCACAATATGGGATGTTGAGGCTTCAGGTAATATGACTTGTTCTGATACAGCTTGGGATAGCACATCTTGGGAAGCTATGTCTTGGGGTGGCACATTGTGGGATGGTGTGTCTTGAGATAGTATAGATAGGGATTGCATGTCTTGTGATGCCATGTCATGAAGCAGCATATCTTGGAATAGTATGCCTTGAGGCGACAGGTCGTTAGCTGTCAGCTTATAAGACTGTTTGACATCGGATGATGTAGACTTAGATGGCAGGCCTTGTACTGGTAGACCTTGGGATGGTAAGTCCTCAGGTGATAGATCTCGGAGTTTTAGTACAGAGTGGGTAGGAAAAACTTGGAGTGACATAGCTTGGTTCTCCATCAACTGGGTTTCCGTTTGGGAGGGTTGTACCATAGCAGATTGTAGATCTTCATCTGTCATTTGTTTAAATGTAGAGTCTAGTTGAATGGGCATAACATTTTCTGAGGGCTTTTTCTCTAATATGGGAGGCACAGGTTTCAGTTCAATTTCTTCCTCTGACAGTTTGGGAGATGAAAGAATACTTTGCTTTTGTTTATCTGGCACAGATCTCCTATCTTTATTATCTGGTTGGGAGACTAAAGGACTTCTAGAGAGTCTTAACTTGAAGAAAGCATAGCCTCCAAAGAAAACAGACTGTGCACTTGTTGTTGAATCATCACTGGAAAACTCTTCTTGAAGCACAAATTGTAATTGAGCATTTTCTTCTGGGGCAGGTTGTTCACTATTTTGAGTAACATCCGAAGGCAAGAAAAACAGAACCTATAAAACCAAGGATGAGGGTAATTAATATGACAGAATCATCGCTGATGATTTTTTTTGTTTTCCAAGTTACTTTTCATCTCTGACTTAAGACAGTAGATAGGAAATAACACCTAAATGAGAAGGCAGAAAACAATTACCAGACCTGCCTTTACCATCGACTCATTGGTGTTATTTTAGAAAAGTTGTCACCTTGTAGTTTTTCAAATATTGAACAGACGAATTTGATTAAGATTGCCTCAAAAATTCCTTCCATACTTAATATTACAAAGCTTCTGAGACATTTTATATCATCTAGTCAATATTAATATATTCATGCTTAATCTATAATGGTTTATTGATAACCTAGATGAACTAAATTCTGGGCATCAAAGACAATTAGATGCAGGCTTTTCCCTTAAAGTCCCTTAAAGTGTATAGGATGTACATATAATTCCCTTGCAATTATATGTACACCAGCATATAAACAGATAATAGTAATACAATTCAGCAAATGCCATCACATATGTAAATACATAGTGGTTTATGGGAACACAGAAGATGACCTAATTTAAGCCTGGAAATGCTTCACAGAAGAGATGATATTTAATCCGTATCTTAACAGCGAAATAGGAATTACTCAGGCATAGAAGGTAAGATGAAATAAGACAGGAGTCAGAATCCAGGTAGAAGAAACAGTGGAAATAGTGGGTACAAAAACACAAGATTGTGATATAGCGTGGTAACGATGGCAGATGGTAAGCAGTAATAAATATATTACTGTTATTATTATATGGTACGCTAGGCTAGGAAATTTGGACTTTCATTTACAAACAAGATAAATCTATTGGAGTTTTTTAAACAGCTAAGTAACAGCATCTGATACAATCTTCAATGCTTCCTATTAGTTGTCACGTTAATATTAGAATTTTTAGGAAGTTGTTATTACAGCACGACCTGCTGCTTTTTTTTTTAATTTTTATTGTATTTTAGGTTTGGGGGTACATGTGAAGAACATACAAGATTGTTGCATAGGTACACACGTCGCAGTGTGATTTGCTGCTTTCCTCCCCTTCACCTATATCTGGCATTTCTTCCCATGCTATCTCTCCCCACCTCCCCACCTCCCACTGTCCCTCCCCTATTTCCCCCCTCAACAGACCCCTGTGTGTAGTGCTCCCCTCCCTATGTCCATGTGTTCTTATTGTTCATCACCCGCCTATGAGTGAGAACATGCGGTGTTTGATTTTGTGTTCTTGTGTCAGTTTGCTGAGAATGATGGTTTC
>CAUYLG010005175.1:0-77594 GCA_963573385.1 Cacajao melanocephalus | reverse complement strand
CCATTACTTTTTCCTCCACTTTTCTCATGCAGAAGTAGTCCATCCACATAGCCGCCACAGCTGGGAACGTGCCGAGGCTCAACTGAAGCCAGTACGTCTCAGAGTGTCACCCAAGGCCCACAGTGTACTACCTGGGTATTGTTGCTGGTTATTCAGGAACCAAGGGCTCTTTAGTCAGCAGGTGATGGGTCTTTCCAAGGCTGTGGCCTTATCTTCATGGCAGCAGGTTCCCTTCTGGCTCAGGGTGTGTCTAGAAATGATGTTCAGGAGCTAGGGCATGGCAAGGGGGCGTAATGACTCTTGACTGCGGCTGTGGCTGAGCTGGTATCCAAGATGGAAGACAAAGTCCTCCCCACTCTTCCCTCTCCTCTCCTCAAGCAGAAGAAAGGGGTCTCTTTGGGAGTTATGAGCTGTACAGCCTGGGGTTGGGGGAGGGGTGGTGCAAGCACTCCCTTAGGTGGCCTGGCTGGTGTCTCAATAGGTTGCATGCTGCCCAGGTCCACTGGCTGAGTCCAGTTCAGGACTAGGACATGTTTAGGAGTTGTGGTCCTGGTGGCCTAGACTGTTTAGAGCCTAGACTTTGGAACCTTAAATAACGTTTATTACTAAATTGTTATTTATTAAAATTAAAATTGTTACTTGATTGTAACTTAAATTGTTATTTAAATTTATTAAACTTAAATAAACATTAAGGCCCCAGAGCATTTTAGCCTGCTCTGGTGAGGCTTACAGTAACTCAAGTTCTGACTGCTGGGGTGGGATAGGTGATTCTCCTCTGGCTAGGACTGATTTAAACAGTCCCTCCGTGGGCTGGTGTTAGTGAAATTCAATCTAGTTTTGTTTTCTGCTGTGACAAGGCAGAATTGACTTCAATAGAATATCTCAGAATCACTGTGCTCTCCCTTCCACAAATGCACAGATTCTCTCCTCATGTCACATGACTCCAGCTGAGTGATGGGGGAAAGGTGGCATCGATGATTCAAAACTGTCTTTCCTACCCTCTTCAATACCTCTTTCAATGATATGAAGTTAAAATCAGGTACTGTGAATGCTCACCTGATTTTTGGTTCTTATGAAAGTGTGTTTTTGCACAGATAGTTGTTAAATTGTTGTCCATGTAGGTGGTACGATTGGTAGAGCCTTCTTTTTGGCCATCTTGCTCTGGTCTTCCCCATTTATTATAACCAATGAACCAACAATGATGAATCAGTATCAACCAAAGTCCATAGTTTATATTAGGTTTCACTCTTGGTATTATATATTGCATGGGTTTGGACCAATGTATAATGACATGTATCCACCATTATGGTATCATTACAGAGTAGTTTCACTGCCTGAAAAATTCTCTGTGAGTAGTACCTTTTATCTCTCCCTTCCCCCTAACCTCTGGAATCCCCTGAAGATTTTACTGTCTTCTTAGTGTTGTCTTTTTCATCATGTCATATAATTAAAATCACACATGACATTTGCAGATCAGCTTCTGCATTGTGCATTCAAGTTTTCAACTCATTTGGATAAATACCAAGAGGCACAATTGCTGTATCACATGGTAAGAACATGCTTAGTTTTGTGAGAACTGCTTTTTTTCAACGTGACTGTAGAGTTCCTCGTGCTTCATATCCTTGTGAGGATTTGGTGCTGTTAGTGTGTCAGATTTCAGCTATTCCAATATATGTGTATTGCATGTCATTGTTTTAGTTTGTAGCTCCCTAATAACATAAAATGTTGAGCATCTTCTCATATGTTTATTAACTCCCTAGTGAAGTGACTGTTAGGTCTTTGCCCATTTTTTAATCAGGTTGTTCATTTACTTATATGTTGATTTTTAAAAAGTTCTTTGTATATTTTGGACAACAGACTTTTATCAGATGTGTCTTTTGCAAATATTTTCTCCCAGTCTATGAATTGTCTTCTCACTTTCATGACAGTGTCTTTTATAGAACATTGATAATTTTAATGAAATTCAGCTTATTATTTCTTTCATAAACTGTTCCCTTGATTGATTGTATACAGAAAATAATTGCCATACCATAGGTCATGTAGAATTTCTCCTGTTATCTTCTAGGAGTTTGAGTTTTTCATTTTCATTTACATTTATGATTCATTTTGATTTAATTTTTACTAAAGCTTTAAGACCTGTATCTACATTTATCAGTTTATTTTGGCATATGGATGTCATTTTTCTAGCACCATTTGTTGAGACAGTGATTTTCCTCCATTATATCGTGTTTGCTCCTCTAAGATCAGATGACTATATTACTGTAGATGTGCTAAACTACATCCGTTCAAATAATTTCGAAATGTTGAACCAGTCTTGCCTTACCTGGGATAATATACACCACCTGGTTGTGGTGTATTTTTTTAAATAACTGTTGGAGTCAATTTGCTAATATTTTGTTGAGAATTTTTGCATCTATGTTCATGAGAAATACTAGGCTATCGTTTTCTTTTCTTGTGATGTTTTTGTCTGGTTTTAGTATTAGAGTAATGTTGGCCTCACAAAGAAATGAAAGTATTCCCACTGCTTCTGTATTCTGGAAGAGATTGTGGGGAATTTGTATAATTTCTTTCATAAATGTTTCGTAGAATTTACCAGTGAACCCATCTGGGCCCAGTGCTTCTGTTTGAAAAGGTTATTAATTATTGGTTCAATTTCTGCAATAGATATAGGTCCATTCAGATAATCTATTTCTTCTTTTTCGAGTTATAGAAGATTATCTTTCAAGAAATTGGTTCATTCTATGTAGGTTATCAAATTTGGGGCATACAAAGTTGTTCATAATATTCCTGTATTACCTTTCAAATGTCCATGAGACTATAGTGATGTCCTCCCATTACTGATATTAGTGATTTGTCTTCCTTCTTTTTTAGCTTAGCCTGACTAGAGGTTCACCAATTTTGTTGATCTCTTCAATAAACTAGGTTTTATTTTTGTTGATTTTCTCTATTGACTTCCTGTTTTCAATTTCATTGATTTTGTGCTAATTTTTATTATATCTTTTCTCCTTCTTATTTTGGAACTAATTTTCTCATTTTTTCTAATTTTCTAAGGTGGAAGCTTAGATTATCACTCTCAGATCTTATGAATTCAATGCTAAGCCCTGCTTTCCCTGCAAATTTTGAAAAATTGTACCTTATTTTTATCTAGTTTAAAATATTTTTAATTTCTTTTGAGATTTCTGTTTTGACTCATAGGTTAATTAAAAGTGGGATCTGTTGGGGGGAAATAGGGGAGGGACAGTGCGGGGTGGGGAGTTGGGGAGAGATAGCATGGGGAGAAATGCCAGATATAGGTGAAGGGGAGGAAGGCAGCAAATCACACTGCCATGTGTGTACCTATGCAACAATCTTGCATGTTCTTCACGTGTATCCCAAAACCTAAAATGCAATAAAAAATAAAAAATAAGAACAAAAAAATAAAAATAAAAAATAAAAAGTTTTTTAAATAAATTTTAAAAAAAGAATGCATATTCTGTGGCTTTGGGGTGGAGAGTTCTGTATATGTCCGTTAGATTTGCTTGGTACAGGTCTGAGTTCAAGTCCTGGATATCCTTGTTAATTTTCTGTCTCATTGATCTGTCTAATATTGACAGTGGAGTGTTAAAGTCTCCCACTATTATTGTGAAGGATTCTAAGTCTCTTTGTAGGTCGTTAAGAACTTGCTTTCTATATCTGGGTGGTCCTGTATTGGGTGCGTATATATTTAGGATCGTTAGCTCTTCTTGTTGCATTAATCCTTTTACCATTATGTAATGTCCTTCTTTGTCTCTTTTGATCTTTGTTGCTTTAAAGTCTATTTTATCAGAGACTAGGATTGCAACTCCTACTTTTTTTTGCTCTCCATTTGCTTTGTAAATCTTCCTCCATCCCTTTATTTTGAGCCTATTTGTGTCCTTGCACATGAGATGGGTTTCTTGTATGCAGCACACCGATGGGTTTTGACTTTTTATCCAATTTGTCAGTCTGTCTTTTGATTGGGGCATTAAGTCCATTTACATTTAAGGTTAATATTGTTATATGTGAATTTGATCCTGCCATTTTCATGCTAGCTGGTTGTTTTGCCCATTAGCTGACTCAGTTTCTTCATTGTGTCCTTGCTCTTTACCTTTTGGTACGTTTTTGGAGTGGCTGGTACTGGTTGTTCCTTTCTATGTTTAGTGCTGCTTTCAGCAGCTCTTGTAAGGGAGACCTGGTGGTGATGAAATCTCTCTGCAATTGCTTGTTCATAAAGGATTTTATTTCTCCTTCACTTATGAAGCTTAGTTTGGCTGGATATGAAATTCTGGGTTGAAAGTTCTTTTCTTTAAGGATGTTGAATATTGGCCCCACTCTCTTCTGGCTTGTAGGGTTTCTGCTGAGAGATCTGCCATGAGTCTGATTGCCTTCCCTTTGTGGGTAACCCGACCCTTCTCTCTGGCTGCCCTTAGCATTTTCTCCTTCATTTCAACGCTGGCGAATCTGACGATGATGTGCCTTGGGGTTACCCTTCTTGAGGAATATCTTTGTGGTGTTCTCTGTATTTCCTGGACTTGAATATTGGCCTGCCTTGCTAGGTTGGAGAAATTTTCCTGGATAATATCCTGAAGAGTATTTTCCAGCTTGGATTCATTCTCTCCGTCACATTCAGGTACACCTATTAAACGTAGATTAGATCTTCTCACATAGTCCCATATTTCTTGGAGACTTTGTTCATTCCTTTTTATGCTTTTTTCTATAATCTTGCCTTCTCGTTTTATTTCATTGAGTTGATCTTCAACCTCTGATATCCTTTCTTCTGCTTCGTCAATTGGGCTATTGAATCTTGTGTATGCTTCGCGAAGTTCTCGTGTTGTTTTTTTCAGCTCCATCAATTCACTTATATTCCTCTCTAAGCTGTTTATTCACATTAGCATTTCGTCAAATCTTTTTTCAAGGTTCTTAGTTTCTTTGCATTGGGTTAGAACATGTTCTTTTAGCTCAGAGAGGCTTTTTATTACACACCTTCTGAAGCTTGTTTCTGTTAATTCATCACACTCATTCTCCATCCAGCCTTGTTTCCTTGTAGGAGGAGAGGTATTCTGGTCTCGGGTGTTTTCATCCTTTTTGCGCTGGTTTCTTCCCATCTTTGTGGATTTATCCACCTGTCGTCTTTGTAGTTGCTGACTTTCAGATTGGGTCTTTGAGTGCACCTCCAGTTTGTTGATGATAAAGTTATTTCTTTCTGTTTCTTAGTTTTCCTTCTAACATTCAGGCCCCTCTGCTATAGAACTAGTGAGGTACACTCCAGGACCTGCTTGCCTGGGGATCACCTGCAGCGGCTGCAGAACAGTAAGAGTTGCTGCCAGTTTCTTCTTCTACTATCATTGTCCCAGAAGGATACCCGCCAGATGTCAGGCTGAGCTCTCCTTTATGATGTGACTCTTTGGGTATACGGGGGTCAGGGAGCTGCTTGAGGAGACAGTCTGTCCTTTATAGGAGCTCAAGTGCTGAGCTGTGAGCTCTGTTGTTCATTCAGAGCTGCTGGGCAGGTACATTTAAGTCTTCTGCAGCAGAACTCATAAATCCCCCTTTCCCCCCCTCCCCAAGCGCTCTGTCCCCGGGAGTTAGGGCTTTATTTATAAGTTTCTGTCATGCTGCTGCCTTTTTTCAGGGCTGCCCTGCCCAGCGAGGAGGCAGCTTATTCACAGTCTGCCTGTAGAGGCTTTGCTGAGCTGCTGTGGGCTCCGCCCAGCTGCCATGTGAACTTCCCTGCAGTCCCTCCGTGCTTTTGCTGGGAGCTGCAATCCTGAACTGCTCCTAATTGGCCATCTTGGATCTGTCACCCCTACTTTTATTTTTAAAGTTCTGACTGCTTTGCCTCATAATGGAGCTGCTACAGCCCTCTGTGAGGCTCAAAGCCTTCATTCACAGACACCTATCACCTCTGACCAGAGTGAGAGGGGTAGCCAGCCGCTGTGTTGTGAAGGCACTGAAACAGCCTGTGTGGAAGCCTATGTGAAGAGGAGCAGATGCTGGACTCTTGCCAGTGACCACCACATCTTTGTCAGCCATGTGAATGAGCCACCTTGGATGGAAATCCACCAGCTCCAGGTAAGCCTTCAGATGACTGCCGCCTCATAAGAAATCTTGAGCCACAATGGCCTATCTGGTCCATTCTCAAATATCTTAGGCACAGGAACTGTGAAGATAATACTTGTTTTTTTTCAAGTTCTGATATTTTTTTAAAATATGAGTAATGCATTTTAAATGTGAGCCACCTTCCCACTCTTATCACAAACTCTTTTTCCTTTCCCAGCAACATGGAGTACATGCTAACTACATACAAATGCTCACTGTTTTATTAAGGGGGATGGGGACTGGGAGATAAACCAGGAGGTAGGGAAGAAGGTGGGAGGAAGAAGAGAGAGATAAAAAAAGAAAAAGAAAAACCCTTTCAAGTCCATCTCAGTATCTGTCACCACTTCATGTCCTCTTTTCCCTTATTGGCTCTTCGTCTAAAATATACCATCCTAATCTATTTTTTCATCTCTACTATTACCACTCTAGTTTATGCCCTCATCTTATCTTGCCTAGAGAACTTCAGTAGCCTTCTGACTAGACTCCCATTTTGACTTCTGAGTCCCTATAACCCATTTCCCATAAAAATATATCAGTATTTTTATATGTTCATATATTATGTATAATATTTAATTAAAAATATATTTTAAATATATGAATTAGATCACTTTGCTTGTCTAAGCCCCTTCAAAAGATTCTCACTGCCTATGTCTCAAAGTCCTTATACTGGCTTATATACCCATGTGAGATTGCCTCTATCTCTTCTACATAATCTCTCTTTATTCTCCCAAGAAATGCAGATTGGGGTGAAATTATAAAGAACCTAGGATAAAATGCAGTAAGTCTAAAATGTATCCCATAGACGAATAGTTTTCAAACTTTTTTTTCTGGCAGAACACTTTTTCCTATAATAAAATATCATATATGACTCCAATATATAAAACCTGTACAACTAGAGACTGGTTGAAGCAAGGTCCAGGGCCCCATTCCAACCACTAACACAAATTGTTCCCTAAAGCCAGAGATTAGATGCATGGAGCCATCCTTTATTTCTTAATTTCTAGTTGTATTGCATATACAGGATGTACCTTCTATGTCTCAACTTCCCTGTCACATTTTGTCTTTTAGCTTTAAATCTGTAAATATTTCCTTGATTTTTATGTTATATTACTATTTTAGTCTGTAGCTAGATCTGTTACATTGTTTTGCTCTATTTCTATGTACTCACACACAGAGAGAGCATTATTTTTGGTTTATTTCTTTTCTTTGAGATGGAGTCTCACTCTGTATTATCCAGGCTGGGGTACAGTGGTGCAATCTCCGCTCACTGCAGCCACCACCTCCCGAGTTCAAGGGATTATCCTGTCTCAGCCTCCTGAGTAGCTGGGACTACAGGCATGTGCCACCACACCCAGCTAATTTTGTATTTTTAGTAGAGATGGGGTTTTACTATGTTGGCCAAGCTGCTCTCGAACTCCTGACCTCAGGTGATTTACTCACCTCGGCCTCCCAAAGTGCTGGGATACAGGGATGAGCCACCACTATTTTTAATTTCAAAGACCCCTTTCTGATGTTCAGAGGGAAGGCATTGGGAGTGGACAGAAAGAAGATACAAATCCTAGGCTGAAAGGGAAGGAAGCTGGGAATGCTGCACAGGGCTACCAACACCAGGACTTGTTCCTGGTCCCCAGTGACTCCTGGAGATCGGGTGAGTTGAGCAGGGGAAAAGCCATCTGCTCTCACCAGGGACCTCTGGAATTCTGGTAGCAGGAGGCCCCACCACCCCCACAGACACTTGAGCTGGCAGGAAGAGTTGCTTAGAGGAGTGGTAGGGGCAGAACTAAAGCCAATGGGGAGCCCACAGGGTTTGGTGTAGGAGCATCTGTAGTGGAGCATAGCCACAGATGCCCATAACCCCAATGCTCACCAAGAACACCTAGGAAACTTTAGCCTTAGGAAAACTGCCAGACCTGAACAGTGAAGGACAGTCTTGCCCATGAGACAGGGCCAGTCCAATCTGAGCACCTCCTTCACCTGGCCTCTCCTGGGGCCCCAGCCTTACCATCCCTGCTTGCAGTGCAGCCTCAGATGTCCAGCTAGGGTACCACCTGGGGTCGCATCATAGCTCTTGCAGGGGTGAACTGGATCTGACCATTAGAGCACTCCAGCAGAGTAGCCTGCACAAATGCACACCAACCTGCCCATGGCCACCTCCCACCACAGACTCCCCTTTACCCATGGCCATCCGCATATCACTTTACTGGTGCATGTGCATATGGGCAAATCTCACCTCCCACTCACCGCCAGTGCATGGTGCACATGAACCCCACTGTACCACTGCTATCAGCATGTGCACATCTTGCCACCCACCTCCATGCTGCTATTAACCAACCTGAATACACACAGGGAGACCAGCGACCCCAGCCCCCAAACCGCACCATCATTGCACCAGCATGTTCATGCACAAAGAGACCACCAGCCTTTTTCCAACAGGTTGCTCTTTTCCAACAGCACCCTGCCCCTACACCAACAGGACCGTTACTATAAACCTATACATAGAGACCAGTAACCCTGCCCTCCACCCTGCAGAGCCACTGCAACCCGCATGAACATGGGCATGGAGAGTGCCAGCCCCACACCTGCCAGTGCCCCACGCCTATGCCAATACCACCACTGTTGCAAATGCCCACAGCGAGGCTGGCACTCCTGCACCTGCCAGTGCCCTGCCATAGCCTATGAGAGTATACTCTGCCATGTGGCCGGCAAATGCAAACAAGCATGGATCCCACTGCCATTGCTCAGTGAAGAGCTTTGGCTGGCATCACCATTAGCCCCTCCTCAGCGCCTCCAGCACAAAACACCTCAGCCCCTCTAGCACAGAAGTTTCCTAACCTCAAGGGGTGAGAGAACAAAGCTGGGAGCCTGATACCAGCTCCCCAGAGTTAGAGCATGCAGCCCAGGAGTCAGGAGCTGAGCCTTGGGCCCCTAAAATTATCCAGAAGTCAACTGAACCCACCTGAAACAAAACAAACCCCCAAGGAAATTAACGAGGATAAAAGACCAAAAAAAAAAAAAAAAAAAAAAAAACCATCAAAAGAACCGCAACTTCAAAGATTGAAAAAATCATCAGTCCACAAAGATGAGAAAGAATCAGCACAAAAACTCTGGCAACACAGAAAAAAATCAGTGTCTTCTTACCGCCAAATCACTGTACTAGTTCACCAGCAATGGTTCTTAACCAGGCTGAACTGTCTAAAATGACAGATACAGAATTCAGAGTACGAATAGGAACAAAGATCACCAACATTTAGGAGAAAGTCAAAACCCAATCCAAGGAATATAAAGACTACAATAAAACAATACAGGAGCTGATGGGTAAAATGGCCATTGTAAGAAAGACTGAACTGATCTGATAGAGCTGAAAAATACACTACAGGAATTTCATAATTAAATCACAAATATTAACAGAAGAATCAACCAAGCTGAGGAAGGAATCTCAGAGCTTGAAGACTGGTTCTCCAAAACAACTCAGTCAGACAAAAATAAAGAAAAAGTGATAAAAAAGAATTAACAAAACCTCCAAGAAATATGGGATCATGTAAAGAGACCAAATCTACAACTCACTGGCATCTCTGAAAGGGAGAAAGAGAAACCTAGCAACTTGGTAAACATATATCAGGATATCATCCATGAAAATTTCCCCAACCTCTCTAGAGAGGCCAATAATCAAATTCAAGAAATGCACTACACAAGAAGATCATCCCCAAGACAAGTAATAATCAGATCCTCCAGGGTCAAAATGAAAGAAAAAAGTGTTTAAGGCAGCTAGAGAGAAGGAGCAGGTCACCTAGAAAGGGAACCCATTCAGGCTAACTGCAGATCTGTCAGCAAAGGCCCTACAAGCCAGAAGAGACTGGATGCCTACATTAAGCATTTTTAAAGAAAAGAATTTTCAGCCAGATGTGGTAGCTCATGCCTGTAATCTCAGCACTTTGGGAGGCCAAGGTGGGTGGATTGCTTTAGCACAGGGGTTTGAGACCAGCCTGGGTGACATGGCAAAATCCCATCTCTACAAAAAAAATACAAAAAATAGACAGGTATGGTAGGATACACCTGTCCAGCTACTTGGAAGGCTGAGGTGGGAGGATCACATGAGCCCAGGGAGGTCAAGGCTGCATGCGATCCTGCATGATTATGCCACTGCACTACAGCCTGTGCAAGAGTGAGATCCTATTTCAAAAAAAAAAAAAAAAAAAAGAATTTTCAATCAAGAATTTTATATCCAGCCAAACCAAGTTTCACACTCAAAGGACAAATAAGATCCTTTTCAGACAAGCAAATGTTAAGGGATTTTAAAATTTGTTACACCCAGACCTGCCTTACAAGAGATCCTGAAGGGAGTGAGTGCTAAATATGGAAAGGAAAGACTGTCACCAGCTACAACAAAACCACATTTAAGCACATAGACCAGTGATACTATTAGGCAACCACATAAACACATCTGCATAATAATCAGCTAACAACATGACAGAATCAAATTTACACACATCTATACCAACTTTGAATGTAAACATGCTAAATGCCCTATAATGAAAAGGTACAGAGTGGCAGGTTGGATAAAGAAGCAAAACCCAGTGATATGTTGCTGTCTTCAAGAGACTCGTCTCACGTGCAATGAGACCCATAGGCTCAAAGTAAAGAGATGGAGAAAAAGCTACCAAGCAAACGGACAACTGAAGAAAGCAGGCAGTTGCTATTCTAATTTCAGACAAAACAAACTTTAAACCAACAAAAATCAAAAAAGACAAGGGCATTACATAATCGTAAAAGGCTAAATACACATCCCATACAGGAGCACCCAGATTCATAAAGCAAGTTCTTAGAGATCTACAAAGAGACTTAGATACTCACACAATAATACTGGGATACTTCAACACCCCGCTGACAGACAGATCAACAAGGCAGAAAACTAACAAAGATATTTAGGACCTGAACTCAACACTGGACCAAATGGACCTAATATACATCTACAGAACTCTCCACCCAAAACCAACAGAATATACGCTCCTCTCATCTGCACATAGCACACGCTCTGAAACTGACCACCCAACTGGGCATAAAACAATCCTCAGCAAATTCAAAAACACCAAAATTATAGCAACCACACTCTTGGGCCACAATGCAATAAAAATAGAAATTATTGCTAAGAAAATCACTCAAAACCACACAATTACATGGAAATTAAACAACCTGTTCCTGAATGACTTCTTTGTAAACAGTGAAATTAAGGCAGAAACCAGGGAAGTCTTTGAAACTAATGAGAACAAAGATACAACGTACCAAAATCTTGAGGACACAGCCAAAGGAATTATCATTATTATACTTTAAGTTTTGGGACACATGTGCAGAATGTGCAGGTTTGTTACATATGTATACATGTGCCATGGGGTTTTGCTGCACCCATCAACCTGTCATCTACATTTGGTATTTCTCCTGATGCTGTCTCTCCCCTAGCCCCTCAACTCCCTGACAGGCCCCAGTTTGTGATGTTCCCCTCCCTGTGTCCATGTGTTCTCATTGTTCAACTCCCACCTATGAGTGAGAACATGTTAAATGGGAAGTTTATAGAACTAAACACCCACATCAAAAAGTTTAAAAGATCTCAAATTAACAACCTAACATCACACCCAGAGGAACTAGAGAAACAAAGAGCAAACAAACCCCAAAGCTAGCAGAAGACAAGAAATAACCAAAATCAGAGCTGAACTAAAGGAAATTGAGACTGAGACACACACACACACACACAGAGTCAATGAATCCAGGAGCTGGTTCCTTGAAAAAATTAGTAAGATAACACAGATCACTAGCTAGACTAATAAAGAAAAAGAGAGAGGATCTAAATAAACACGATCATGAATGACAAAGGGGATGTTACCACTTGCCCCAAAGAAATACCAAAAACCCTCAGAGACATGAACACAGGTAGGAAGCCTACAAGAAATGAGTAAATTCTTGGGAACATACAACCTCCCAAAGCTGAACCAGGAAGAAACTGAATCCCTGAAAAGACCAATAAGAATTTCCAAAATTGTATCAGTGAAAAAAAAAGCCTCCCTACCAGAAAAGACCCTAGACCAGACAGATCCACTGCTAAATTCCACTAGATATACAAAGAAGGGCTAGTACCATTCCTACTGAAATTTCTCCAAAAACTGAGAAGGCATTCTTCCTTAACTCATTCTATGAGGCCAGCATCATCCTGATACCAACACCTGGCAAAGACACACACAAAAAAGGAAACTTCAGGCCAATATCCTTGATGAACATAGACACGAAAATCCTCAACAAAATACTAGCACACAAAATCAAGCAGCACATCATAAAGCTAATCCACCACAACCAAGTAGGCATTGTCCCTGGGATGCAAGGTTGGTTCAACATATGTAAATCACTAAATGTGATTTACCACATAAATAGCTAACGACGAAAACCAGATGATCATCTCAACAGATGCAGAAAATGCTTTCCATAAAATTCAACATACCTTCATGTTAAAAACCCTTAACAAACTAGGCATCGAAAGAACGTACCTCATAATAATAAGGGCCATTTATGACAAACCCACAGCCAGCATCATAGTGATTGGAAGCATTCTCCTTAAAACCAGAAGGAGACTAGGATGCCCTCTCTTGCCACTCCTATCAAACATAGTAATGAAAGTCATAGCCAGATAAATTAGACAAGAGAAAGGAATAAAATGCAACCTAATAGAAAGGAAGTCAAACAAATCCTGTTGGCAGATGATATACCTAGAAAACTACATGGCCTCTGCCCAAAAGCTCCTTGATCTGATAAACAACTTGGGCAAGTTTCAAGATACAAAAGCAGTATACGAAAATCAGTAGCAGTCCCATACTCCAACAATATCCAACCTGAGAGCCAAATCAAAAATGCAATCCCATTCACAACAGCCACAAAAAGAATAAAATACCTAGGAATAAAGCTAACCAGAGAGCTGGAACATCTTCACAGTCAGAATTGCAAAACACTTCTCAAAGAAATCAGAGATGACACAAATGAAAAAATATTCCATGCTCATGGATAAGAAATATTGTTAAAATGGCCATACTGCCCATAAGCAATGTACAGATTCAGTGCTATTCCTATCAAACTACGAATGACATTTTTATTTTTACAGAACTAGGAAAAGCTATTCTAAAATTCATATGGAACCAAAAAAGAATAGCCAAGGAAATCCTAAGCAAACAGAACAAAACCAGAAGCATTGTACTACCTGAACTCCAGCTGTAATACAAGGCGACAGTAACCAAAACAGCATGGCACTAGTACAAAAACAGAGAGACCAATGGAACAGAACAGAGAACCCAGAAATAAAGCCACACACTCACAACTCTGGTCTTTGACAAGGTTAACAAAAACATGCAGTGGGGAAAGGACTCCCTATTAAATAAATGGTGTTGGGATAACTGGCTGGCCATATGCAGAAGATTGAAACTTGGCCCCTTTCTTTCACCACATACAAAAATCAATTCAAGTTGGATTAAAAATTTAAATGTAAAACCTAAAACTATGAAAACCATGAAAGATAACCTAAGAAATACCATTCGGGACACAGGATTTTGCAAAGATTTCATGATGAAGATGCCAAAAGTAATGCAATAAAATCAAAAGTTAACAAACCAGATCTAATTAAAAAACTTCTGCACAGCAACATAAATTATCAACATAATAAACAGACAACCTACACAATGGGAGATAATGATTTCTCAAAGGCCTTAGAACAGAATTATCATTAAACCTAGCAATCCCATAATTGGGTATATGCCCAAAGGAATATAAGTTATTCTACCACAAAGACACCTGCATGCATATGTCCATCACAGCATTATTCACAATAGTAAAGACATAGAATCAACCTAAAAGCTTATCAGCAGTAGACTGGATAAAGAAAATGTGACATAGACAGACAGTGGAATACTGCTCAGCCCTAAGAAAGAATAAAGTTATGTCCTTTGCAGCTACATGGATGGAGTTGGAGGTCATTATCCTAAGCAAACTAACACAGGAAAAGAAAACCAAATACCACATATTCTTGCTTATGAGTGGGAGCTAAACACTGAGTACATATGGACACAAAGAAACGAACAACAGACCCAGGGCCTACTTGAGGGTAAAAGATGGGAGGAGGATGAGGACAGAAAAACTATCTGTTGGGTACTATACTTACTTCCTGGGTGACAAAATTACCTGTACACCAAACCCGTGACATGAAGTCTACCTATATAACAAACCTGCACATGTACTCTTGAACCTAAAATAAAATTTTAAAAACTTAAAAAAAAAAAGTCTTATTGCTTCTTTTGGATAGTGATCTGTTCTTATTTTATTAACCTCTGGAATTATTAAAATATATTTTATGTACTCTTCTATTCTTTAAAATTCAATGTTTCATTCAAACCTGTTGTCTGTTCATCTTGGCTCTTCTTTTTCCAGCTACTGGTTTTCATAAGTGTCTGATGACCCTGGGCTATCATTCATATTTATAAATGAAGATCTAAGTTGATGAGTACACAGTTTCCTCCATCTGGTCTCTTTCCTAAAGAGAAGGGCTGATTGCCATTACGTTAGTGGCTGTGGCCACATTAAGCTGTGTGGGCCCAGGGAGGTAAGTTGAGGGCACCGTAACTGGCAAAAAAAAAAAGAAGAGCTTTACACTGGTAAAGTACAGTGGAGTACTTCAATGTATTCTCCTAGGCAGGGCTGCCTTTCCTTTTCATTTTTTCCTTCCATCCATGTCTGCAACACAGGGAAGTCCCAAGTTACTTCAGGTTCTGCTCTTTCCTCAGGCTGCAACAGCCACATCAGAAGCCTTTCCCAGGTAAGTGGCTAATCTGGGAAAGTACAGCATTTTAATTTCAGGAAAGGGCAAATATTTCTGTTGCTTGCTGTTGCTACTGTGTGTGTGTGTGCGTGCGCACATACACACACAAACACACATGTGCTCTCCCATGCATGCGCATATCTTGAGAAGACAGGAGGAATTGGGGGAAAAAAACATGCCAGCCTTTCTATTTAAGGCACAGATCCCTACAACAAAGACTTCAAGTTTTTGAGGCTCTACTTTCATGCACAGTTGTTTTTTCTTGTCATTTTGAGTACTTGTTTTCCAGTCTTCTGCTTCTGTCTCTAAGGAATTCCTCACAATTTTTGATGGCACTATTTCTTGTTGTCCAACACTATTATGTTTATCTTTTCACTCTCTTCTATTTTAAAATATTTGGAGAAAAAAGGAGAAGCAGTGGCAACTGTTTGAAAAGGAATTGTTTAAAGGGAAAAGGCCTAAAATATTTGTAAATTAAGAGGAAAGACACAGGGGAGTAACAATGGTTAATATCAGAATAAAATTCAAACTTCTTGCTATGACCTACCTTTCTAAACTCATCTTTTACCATTTTCCCCCTTAGCTGACGATCCTTCAGAAACTTGTGCTTTCTATTCCTCAAAAAATATCAAGCTCATTCCCGCTTCAGGGCCTTTGTATCTGATGTCCTTTTATGTAGAAATGTCTTCCCTGTGGTTTTTACATGGCTGGCTGCTTCTCATGAGTCTGATCTCCATGCAAATGTTATTTCTTCCTAAAAGTCTTCTCCAATAACCCCCATACTTCCATCCCAGTGTTTTGTCACATCATTCTGTTTTGGTTTTAACATTATTGAGCTTATCCTAGTCTAGGATTATCTTGATTATTCCTTTGCTTACTCATCTGAGTACCTGAACTAGAATGAATGCCACATAAATTTGCTCTATAATATTCCCCAATATATCAAAGTATTCAAATAAATATTCAATGAATGTTGATTAGGTAAGAGAACACACAGTCAATGAAACAAGGTTTCCACATCAACTTGTACTGTCAGCCATGAAAAGAAATAATTTTTATTTTTTAGAATATGAGTGAAATAAGGATAAAAATTATGTTTCAGGTGCTGGACAATAATTTTCTAGAGGTCTGTCACATTTCTGCAAGCAACATACTGCTTTGTTCTTGACTATTTGTTCAAAGATAGCAAGCAGCCTTAGAAAATAGTGTCTCTAATGGAGCAAAGGGCAGGTATGCTTTATATCCAGTATAGAAAACTTAGGTTTCTTAAGCTTGGAGTTCCTTTCCTGTAATGCAACCCACTATATGTACATATGTCGTCTAGCCCGGTTCATGTCACCCTAAGGGAATTAAGGTTCAGAGAACCAGTGCAAAAATGCTGATACCTCAGCTGCTCTGTTACCATGAGTAATAAACTGTCCTTCGTCTCTGACCCAAGGTCATGTTTTCTAACAGTATCCATGCAACTGATAGGCCAACCTGTTAGTATGAAAACATGGTAAAATCTCTGATTGTTCATGCTTTTTTTTTTTGCAATGGAATTTTGCTCTGTTGCCCAGCCTAGAGTGCCATGGCGTGATCTTGGCTCACTGCAACCTTTGCCTCCTGAGTTCAAATGATTCTTGTGCCTTAACCTCCTGAGTAGCTGGGACTACAGGCATGTACCACCACACCCAGGTAATTTTTTTGTATTTTTAATGGAGACGGGGTTTTGCCATGTTGGCCAGGCTGGTCTCAAACTTGGTCTCAAGAGATCTGCCCACTTTAACCTCTCATAGTGCTGGAATTACGAGCCTGAGCCACCGAGCCCAGCCCACCATTTCTAAAGCTGAATTCACATTTTTTGCTTTCAGACTCCTTCCGTGGTTCCGATCACATTGAATGGAAGCACGAACCACCTAGTTAACTTTGCCAAAAACCTGTGCCACCTGTACTACTGTTTCTTCTACAAACCTCCACATCTAGTAACTCAACTCTGTTGCTATTACTAGTTAAATATTTCAAATTCATCTAGTTTTTTTCATGCCTACTGCTACTATCAGTTTATGCTGCTATTGCCTCTCAAGTAATAACTCAGAAAGTTCTCATTTTGTATCCCTACCTCTAATTTGGGTCTTTTGAATCCATTCTCCACATTGTTGCCAGGGCAATTTTTCCAAAAAACAATTATGTCACTTCTCTGAAAAGCCTAAATGACTACTTATTGCACGAAGGATGAAATTCTGGTTCATGATGATACGCAAGACCAATCATGAAATGATCCTTACTCACAGCTCTAGCCTCACCTCTGAACACTAAAGTCTTAGGGTCCTATGAGTCATATCATGTTCCCTAGCCTTTTTACATATTGTTTCATCTGAGATTGCACTTACCTATCCCTACTTCCTTCTCACTTCCAACCCTTCACCTGACTTAATGCTTATAAATGCTAGGCCTCAGATTAGCCAAAACTTTCTCCAGGGAACTTTCCCCAACATCAGGCCCCACAAGAATTCAATTAAATGGCCAAACCCAATTTCACAATAGGTACTTTCAGAGTACCTTGTGCTTTCTTCAATCATAACATCATCTTACACACTTAGATTTTAACTACCTATTTACTTGTTTGTCTCCTCCACAAAACTGTAAGCAACCTGAACCGTAACAGGTAACTTACTATTTTATACACAGGTTCTTGAACATAGCCAATGTTCTATAAATATTTGTTGTCAGATGAATTCATGAATGAATGAATGAATGAATGTCATCTCTGCCCCCATGGCAAAATCCGAATCAGATAAATTTGCAATCATCATAAGATATGTTCTAAAAAACAAAGTTTTGAGGGTTTTTTTAATTTCAGATAGGTCAAAATAAATCTTAAACTTCAAAGAACATGATGTACAATAGAAAAGTATATTCATAATGCTGAGAAAGGGATCTCAAGAATAAACAAGTCAAATCCCTGCCTTTAAACAAATAAAAAATAATCAAGTATTTATAAATTACTATCAGCAATATTAAAAATAATATGTAAAATTACACAATTAGATGTATAGAATCCCAAAGAAGATATTAAAAACTGACTTAATGAATTCATTAATATGTTAGTGTATAAAAAGAAGAAACACTGAGAAATGTGAATATCCCACAGAATTAGAATGCTGAAATCTACTTTTCAGAGCTTTCATAATTTCAAAATATTTGAAGCCACCACTTTATGATAAAAAATTTGCCTTTGACAAATTGTTTCATGCATTCTATGGAAGGGAAATTCATACAAGTACAGTTGCCCAGCTATAAAGATGATTTCCATATCCTAACAATTTTAGCATATCCTAACACAAATCTGCTTTAAATATACTGCATCACCCTGTGTATTTTCTTTATAGCTTAATATCAACCATCTAAATCACTAGTGTCAACACCTCCTTTAAAAACACTTTCACGTATCATTCAAGGGAAATATTTTTAAAGCATATAATTTTCAAACTGACAAGAACTCAGCAGTTATAAAGATTTATATTTTTCAAAGTAATAAAGTAGCAGAAGAGATAAAACTAGCCTGATAGAATTTCATTGTATAATAGCTCTGAGAGTCAGAATCCTAATCAATAGAAATCAGTCACTTTTATTCTCTTCTGAAAAATGTAAGGTGACTTGCAAAATAACTCTGTGGTTAGTGAAAATATTTTCAAAACAATATAATACCAGTCATTCAAATTCACAGCTGGTGTCTATTTCTCAAACTTTTCTCAATTTTCTCCTTTGCAATTCTTGAACCCAAGTCTCCCAGACCTTTAACATACCATTAAAGAATAATGTTTAAATATTTGTTGCTAAAATATTTATAGGAAACATATTTTGTCAAAAATAGTATTTGATGAAAAGTGAAACTTTCCCCAAATATGCAATTAGATTAGTTTTTAAAAACTTGTATTTTCTAAGACAGTTAACCCATAATTTACATTTAGGTGAAAACCTGCATTATCTCATCACAATCTGGCTTTTTATATCTAAAGCCCTTTTTTTCATTTGAAGTAAAAATTGTACAGATATTACAAGGTGAAAGCAGACAGAAATTATTTTGTATTGTCAGTGCTTCCATAACAAGTAGTTAGAGTAAACTGACTGCACTGAATAAGGTCTGTTCCACAAACAATAGTTTAAAAAAAAAAAAATCTGCTCACACCTGTAATCCCAGCACTTTGGGAGGCCAAGGTAGGTGGATCACTTGAGGCCAGGAGTTCGAAAACTGCCTGGCCAACATAACCCTGTCTCTAGTAAAAACACAAAAATTAGCTAGGCATGGTGGTGCATGACTGTAATCCCAGCTACTTGGGAGGCTGAGGCACGAGAAGTGTTTTAACTTGGGAGGGAGGAGGAGGTTGCAGTGAGCTCAGATCGTACCACTGCACTCCAGTCTGGGTGATATAGCAAGACTCTGTCTCAAAAATATATATATAATTTTTAAAAACTCAGGTAAAACTTTGATTGTGTATCAAATTAATTTTATAGTAGTATATTTCTTTCCAGTAGTTAAACTATTCTATTATCAACAGATAATCAGAAAATGTGAACCAGTAATTCTATTAAGTACTACCATTTATTTATAGATAGATGGATGAGTAAATAATAGTCACTTCTTGAGTTATTCAGGACATGTTTTGCATTCTTTAGTACTTAATTTAATAATTTCACCATTCTCATTGGAATGTTAAATAAAAGCAAGATATTCTATTAAAAGGTTACGTTCCAAGAGCTATGTAATGAATAGCCTCTTGAGAATTAAATTTTAAAATCAGTACTTTTGTTAACTACATAGAAACTTTTCTGTATCACTATTTAAAGGTGACTTAAAGATGGTATGCATAAGTATATTCAAGACAAAACAAGTTTTCCATATTAGAAATATTTAATTTACTAATTATTTTTATAAACAATAGATAAGTATTTATTTGACCTCAATATTCTTCTAAAACATCCGAATATTTCTGTTTTACTTTTATTACTAGGTTAAATTCCTATAAAGTCAGAGAGTAAACAATTAGTACAAACACAATTATTTGAATGAAGAGTTATGGAATTCTGAAAATTCATTACACAAAATGTTCACAATCAGAGTAGATAATTATGTACACACTGTTCAAATAGAGAAGCTTGTTGGTATAAAGACTTCCTTTCATTGTGGGATAAGGAGAGTAACGAGAGCAGCTTGTTGACATAGAAGACCCCCCTTATGGTTGTCTAAGGAACAGACTCTGTGTTCACCAAAAAGCACCTTAAACTTTAAAACATAAGGAAATACTAATGATGGGCCAGAAAATACATGAGATTGTTTTATAGTATGTGTGCTTATAATCATGTCTCTGTATGTAACTGCTTATGTTAAATATGAAATGCAAAAAGTAACAAACTAGAACTATGTTATATATTTTCCTAATTAAAACATGATTAAATTCTATATTTCAGTTTTTAATTGGACCCATTTTGATTTAATGTTTTTTTGTTTTGTTTTATGAGAGTCCTACTCTGTTGCCCAGGCTGGAGTACAGTGGGGCAATCTTGGTTCACTGCAGCCACAACCAGTTGGACTCAAGTGATCTTCCCTCCTCAGCCTCCTAAATAGCTGGGACTACATGTGCACACCACCATACCTGGCTAATTTTTTTTGATAGAGATGGGGTTTTGACATGTTTCCCAGATTGGTGTTTTGTCTGTTTGTTTTTGAGGCAGAGTCTCCCTCTGTGGCCCAGGCTGAAGTGCAGAAGCGTGATCTTGGCTCACTACACACTTGCCTCCTGGGTTCACATGATTCTCGTGCCTTGGCCTCGAGTAGCTGGCCTCTCACCTAGCTAATTTTTGTGTTTTCAGTAGAGATGGAGTTTGCCATGTTGGTGAGGCTAGTCTCAAACTCCTGGCCTCAAGTGATCTACCCACTTTGGCCTCCCAAAGTGCTGAGATTATAGGCGTGAGGCACCATGCCCAACGTAATAAGCATTTTAACCCAAATGGGTTTCACTATACTTTGTGGTTTTTCAAAACTGCATTCAAACAAATAATTTGTTACTATCAAGTGTTATAATGCAATAGTGTATAATAAAAATAAGTTACAATTATACATGGTTTTTCATTTCACATTATTAATTGTGTAATGCTGAAAAAGTATATTTCAGATTACTCTCATAAATACTGGTTTTTCCACCATAACATTCTTTCTTGTTTTTTCAAAACCATTTATTGTTATAAAAGTAGAAGAGCAAATATTAAAATGTATAGCAAATGTTTCAATTTCGTCCCCGTTTGTTATTAAACCAGCAAATGCTGGGTTTCTGCCCTTATTTCTCCTTTCTTTGATCAATAAATGCATTATTTAATGTTAAAGGTAAGGATATAAGAGTCATATAAGCCAGTGGCATACTGATTAGTTACTAACGTCAAACTAATGAGACCACAGACCAACTTGCTTTTTTGACATCACTTCCAAATCTCTTTGAGCTAAATTTTCAGTCAGCATGTGAGAATTAGTCATGGCAATCCCATTACCTTAATGAGTATTCTATGTGTAACTCTATGCACCAAACATAAGGCCTTCACAGTTTATACATAGTTTATCTTTCAAATATCAAAATAATTTGCACATGTATAAAAACTCCAAATTCTTTATAAAGCTTAAATATATTTAAATAATGTATACATACACATATACATATTTATATATTAATTTGTACATACACACACTCTCTCTATCAGTTCTCTACATAGCTAAGAAGTTGAGTTATAGTCATTAAAAGGATTATCCAAAATAAGTGACTGCATAGCAATATCTTGGATGGGGTTTGAATGAGCTATATATTTAACAGAGCGTGTCAAATGTGAGGACTACCAGTCTTGAAACTATATCTATTACCTAAATGAAACTATTTGAAGCCTGAATACTGCATTCAATAATACAGGCCTGCGAAGGAAGCATTTTTTTCTTCTTCCTGAAGTGAATTTGATGCTTCTGAAAGACTGACAGATTTGGAAGAGAAAGTATAGCTCTAAACTAAATTAAGTATTCCCAGAACAAACACTGCAGCTGCAAGAGCAATTCAAATTTCCTATCACCAATGTTTCAATCCTCTTTCAAAAGAATGATTTCTGAGGTCAGAGGTTACTCCCACTTTCATGGCTATTCAGCCCCCTGGCTAATGTAGCTACCATGGGTGCCATTAAATGGTGGCAATTGTGATAATGGATATATCTGCAAAGCAGCAAGTCACTTTATAAATGCTGCCAACTACTATAAAAATAGTGATTTTTCAATTCCACAAATTATTTCTCTAACATTTTGTCTAAAACTGGCTTGCGTTACTCAAATACTAAATACGTATTTTTAAAATATTAATTACATGTTTCATTCCAAAAGTTTCAAAGGAGACTTAAAATAAATTTTAAATGAAAATATATATCATCAAATAAGCCATGAGCAATGGCCCAGCTGCCTGGACTTACAGTAATCCCAAGCAGTCTCCGATGCATATGTGCGTCCGTGAGTCTGTGCACATATACATGTTTCACAAAGGATGAAGGAAAACAACTCTTCCCTTCAAACCTCCTCTGCTAATTACTAGTAAAAATGTAATTAGTCTGATATACGGAAACTTGAACATATTTTCAAATAAATGTGTAATAATTTATTCATAGCAATGAATTATTACCTCAAAATAAAAATATCAAATATTCAAAAGATAAATACTAAAGGTGGTAGGCTTGAAGAGAAGTAGTATAACATTATAGGGAAAACATTTCATAAAACATAAATCTAGATTTCCAAAAATGATATAATTTTTGTATGGTTTTTTATAAACGGAAAATTAGTTTTAAAAGAAAATAATGTATATCCTATATTGTTTCACTACATTAGTGAAACATAAAAATCAGTTTTGTATGACTCTGTATCTGAGAGAGCATTATCCTATTCACAGAAAAATAACACATAAAAATACACGTATAGTTTGTGTAATTCTATCAGATATAGTAGCCTACTGAAATACTTAAATTGATCCTGATTTTCTGTGATTACCACTGAATGCTTTTGAAATGGTAAGACAGCCTCATTTTGTACTTCAAAAATATTGAAAAATATTTAAATACAAATTTAACAGAAATATTATTCACAAAATCATGGGAACACATAGATGACTTTTCTTTTTAATTACCAGAAAGTATTGTATCTCAAACTGGAAAAAACACTTAAAAGGAAAATGAAACCTCTCAGAATTAAGGCTTTAAATTATTATCCATATAATTTTTTTATCTCAACATATAAATGAAACAATACTAATTTTTTTCATCTCAGAAACTGACTCTTCAATTTAATAATTTAATGACTTGAATTTACATAGGAATGCAAGGGTTTTTTAGTGAATAAAAGAAGACACATATGCCAAAAGGAAAGCTACTTTTCACGTTTTAACTGATCAACAATTACTCAATGAGATATAATATTACAGAAAAGTACTCAAATCCTAGGGCATTTTAGAATAATTTGAAATCGTAGAAGGTAAACCTCTTTAATTGTAGTCAGAGAGCAATTCAATATTTAAATTTTACAGAAAACCAAATTGGATCAGTTTTTTTGTCATCATATTTTCTTTTGTATGTTATGTACTTTATTTGTATGTTGGGGAAGGTGGTGTGGTTAGTTGAGATTAAAATGCAATACAAACAATATACCAACAGCTTGAGATCTCTAGTGTAAATTACAAGATAGGTTCCCATTTAAATCCTGGACTAATTAATAGCAAAGCAAGATTCATTCATTCTATTTTAGTATTTTGAGAATTCATGTTTCCAAAGAGTTTATTCAAACCATAATTTCATCCTGACACCTTTTTTCAAAAAATCCATACTTCATTATATGGTGCTTGGACAATTGCACCACCTAGTGTTTACTCAATAATTCCACAAATTTAATAAAGTTTCTCAGCATTTAAAACAAAGCAAAAACCCATACCATCACCACCATGATACTGCCACACTACATCAATCATCTAAACTTTGTTATCTTTAACTTATAAAAGTTTAACTTTGTTTGACTTATAAAAGATTTATAAACTATTAAGTTTGGAATATATTAAAATTATAGATTTAATTGTAGTCTATTTAAAATATTCTAAATGTACACTAAAATACTCATTTCAAATGTGTTCAAACTGATTCTCTGTTATTTCAAAAACACTAACTTTTAAATATCTAGAATGTATTTCAATGTCAAAATTAACAGACAAAAATGAGAATGGTAGGTGGCCTCTTAGCAGCCAAAAGCAATAATAGTGTATCTCCCCTTCCGTCTACTCCTTTGGCTTCCTGAGGAAAACAAAGCAGTAGGCACAGTAGGCTCTTTTTCCTGTTCTTCACCCAGAATCATATTTTAAAAGCTGTGTATACAGAAAGGTATGCTTCTATCGTTTCCTCAATAAATAGTTATTAGATTTTTTAAATTAATGTTCCTGTAACAGTGTTGAGCAATAACTTCTTTAAATGTACATCTGTGAATGATAAATCACCATATTATATTAAATTCAAAATATTAACTTGACACTTATTTAATAATGTACCTGATGATTACAAGTCATTATTGCAATTCTACATGGTAATCAGGCATAAGTGATACACTATTCACGTGAATTACTAGTGTCAACATTGACTTTACATAGTTCAAACTAAGAATTCATAAAGTAATCTGGAGGGAGAAAAAGAGAAACTCAGGCAGAACAGAAAAGCACTCTAAGGCCTTTCCAAAGACTTTATGATCCATTATCTACACTTGGGAGAGCCAATCCTATTCCTTTTCTAGCAGCAGGGTGCCATGGCCATGGATTACAGAATTCCCTGGCGGGTAAGTATACCAGTTCTCCAACTTGCCAACCTTCAGTGTTGAAAGCCAGGAGAGAGCCAAATACAATTTGGCTTAGAGTAGTAGTCCTAAGTGTTAAAGTGTGTGAGTAGAATGTGTGTGTGTGTGTGTGTGTGTGTGTGTGTGTGTGTGAGAGAGAGAGAGAGAGAGAGAGAGAGAGAGAAAGAGAGGAGAGAAAGAGAAAGAAAAAAAGACAGATACATGAAAATGGAGGGCTTCCATCCAAATTGAAAACCAGTCCAGGCTCCCCATTTAAACTTCAAAGGTATGCAATCAAATCTTCTTTGGATAGTGTCTATTATCCTTTGTTCTACAGCAACAGGCTTATACTATGATGCATTTTCTTAACCCCCTGTGATAATCTACCTGAACATTTTATTTTTCACCTTCTCTCTAGTTGAGATATGATTTATACAGTTTGTTTCTCTATAGGACATAAAAAACAATCCAAGTGATTTCCTTGGTGCCATGATGTCAAGTAGAGCTCAGATCCACCTAGAAACATTCAAGTGTTCATGGACCACGGTATATTCTCTATAGGCTGAAGGTATACAAGAATATGACACCTCCTTGGCAAAAAATGGAACAAGGGTCTACAAAGTCTTGCTCTTCCAGCCCCTCTAGTTTCTTATGACAGGTTCCTATTACTCATCCTGAGAAGTGGACTTTATAGTGATATAAGGAGCTCATATTTTTTTAAAAAAGTATTGTGAAATGTGCCTGTTAATTGAAAGCTTTTCCTGATGTACATAAAACTTACTAAAAACTTTCCCTTTGCTAGACTGATACAGGGTCTTGCTCCCATGATCCTAGAGGCCAACTGTAACAATACAGTCTCCTAAAATCTGACAGCCATGCTTCTCAGGATCCTACATCTAACCCAGCTCACCAAGGAACCATACCTACAAAAAACACTGTGGGATACTATATTCACTGAAGCAGAAAGATGAGAGCCATTCTTGGGAGAGCCTTAGCCTTAAATTAGCTCCTCTGATCAGCAAAATGGATAAAGGGGGGAGACATTAATTCCTGTTCCTCCTACCAAATAAAATGAAAGTGAAAAATGGTAAAAGGAGATATTTTATGCATGAAGTATGCGGAAATAGGTAACTCAGAACCTTTAATATGAACTCAGAGCAAAACAGTAATGTAGCTTTTAAATTCAAGAGGAAAGAAGACAGAGTCCAGCCCTGCCCAAGGTAGGGGATCTAACAGACAATCCATCTTTACCAACAAGTTTGAATTCTCAACATAAAAGAGAAACAAAATAAACTCACCCAATCCTTCCTACCTCTAGAGAACTCGAACAAAAGTTGCCTTGGCACTGAAAGGAGGCCAAGGGATTCTGTACCTGAGAAAACGTAGACTGAAGCAAGGCATTGCATAGAGTTACAATCCAAATTCTCTTGACTGGGGTGTTCAAAGCATTTTAAATCTTGATTTAGCCCAAAGTGGTCGAAGTCTTCTAAGTGACCTCGAATGCACAGCAAAAGCAAACAAAGTTCCTCTTTGAAGAATAATTACATGATTGTTCCAGAACCCAAAGGATTATTTTTCAAATTTAAAAAATTACATACTAAAACAAAGTATCATGAAAAAGAACCAATAAAAATATTAGAAAGCAGAAACAACTCAAAAACTTAATATATTGGAATTATCAGGCACAGATAATAAACTATATTTATATCTAAAGATATAAAAAAGGTTAGAAATACTGCAGAGAATAGAAAACTTTTTTTAAAAAGATGAAAGATTTCAGAGAAAGTAAATAAACTAGAAATGAAAAACATAATTCTTGAAATTAGAAACTCAATAGAAAGAATTAATTTCAAATTAGAGAGCTGGGAAACATGAAAGAGTGAGCTAGTTTAAAAGACAGTTTAACAAATAATCCTAACAAAAAGTAGGCAAATGAAAAAACATATCTCAAAGGAGACATACAAATGACCAAGAAATATATTTAAAATGCTGAACAACACTAATTATCAATGAAATATAAGTCAAAACCACAGAGACATCATCTTACCCAGTTAGAATGGCTATTATCAAAAAGACCAAAAAAACAACAGATGCTGGTGAGGATGTAGGGAAAAAGGAGAGTAGGCTCAACTATTAAACACTGTTGGAGGGAATGTATATCAACACAGCCATTATAAAATACAGTATGGAGATTTCTCAAAAACTAAAAATAGAACTACCATAAGATCCAGCAATTCCACTACTGTGTATATATAGAAAAGAAATCAACATATCAAAGAGATATTTGCTATCCCATTTTATTGCAGCACTATTCACAATAGTTAAAGTATGGAATAAACCCAAGTGCCCATCAATGAATAAACAGATAAACACACACACTTATACACACACACACACTGAAATATTATTCAGCCATTATAAAGAATGACATTCTGTCATTTGCAGCAACCATTGATGGAAATGGAGGTCATCATGTTAAGTGAAGTAAGCCAAGAAGAGAAAGACAAATCTCACATGTTCTCACTCATATGTGGAAGGTTTAAAAAAAAAAAAAAAAAAATTGGTGGCTTTCATGAAGATAGAGAGTAGACTGGTGGGTACCAGAGGCTGGGAAGATAGGGTGGGGGATGATGAGCAGTTTATTAATAGATATGAATGGTGTTTGACAGATCAGTAGAATGACTGTACTTAACAGTAATCTATTATACATTTCAAAATAGCTAGAAGAGAATAATTCAAATATTTCTACCATAAAGTTAAATACTTAAGGTGACAGATATTCTAATTACTCTGATTTGATATATGAATGTATCAAAATTATCACATATACTCTGAAAATATGTACATCTATTATGTATCAATAAAAAAATATTAATTAAAAACTTAAGACATATAACTCGAAACAAAAATAAATACTAGGGGCAATCCCAAATTTTTTTTTTAAAAAGCGAGCATATGTATTACATAATACTTACAAGAGACACATCTAAAATATAAGGATACACAAAAATTGAAAGAGAAGGAAAAAATGATTTTTCATTAAAATACTAACAAAAAGATACCTGGTGCAGTTATATTAATATCAAACAAAAAAAGAATTTAAGAATTATGTCTAAAAAGTCAGTTTATAATGACAGAGGTTCAACTCACCATGAAAAAACAATTTATAATTAACATGCATCTGATAACACACCTTCAAAATATATAAAGTAAAAAGTAACAGAACTTAATCTACTCTTAGTGTCCTGAATGGCAATCAGAAAAAAAAAAATCAGAATAGATACAGATTTTAGAACACCATTAACAAATCTGTCGCAATGGGCACGTAGAGAACACTACACTCAAAAGCTATAGAATATATACTGTTTTAAAACTCAATTTGGACATTAAAAAATCAGATGGGCCATAATAACCTAAGTCTTGACAAATCTTCAGGTACTTTCATCATAAAAAATACATTTTCTTTCCTTTTTTTTTTAAGAGACCGGGATCTCATCATGTTGCCCAGGCTTATCTCAAACTCCTGGCCTCAAGAGATCCTCCAGCCTCAGCTTCCCGAATAACTAGGATTATAGGCATGAGCCATCATGCCCAGCAAAACACATTTTCTAACCAATTCAGCTGGAACTCAAGAAAAAAAGAATTAAAATAAATGTCCATATGTTAAGAATTAGGAAACACACTTCTGAACAACCATGGGTGAAAGAAAAGTATCAACAGAAAAAGTTTTAAGTATGTACGTTAAAAACAGTGATGAAAATATCATTTGTTGGCCAGGCACAGTGGCTCACACCTGTAATCCCTGCATTTTGGGAGACCAAGGCTGGTGGATCACCTGAGGTCAAGAGTTCAAGACCAGCCTGGTCAATATGGTGAAACCTGGTCTCTACTAAAAGTACAAAAATTAGCTGGGAATGGTGGCAGACACCTGTAATGCCAGCTACTTGGGAGGATGAGGCAGGAAAAATCGCTTGAACCTGGGAGGCAGAGGTTGCAGTGAGCCGGGATCATGCCATTGCAATCCAGCCTGGGCTACATTTTAATACTTCTTATAAAAAAAAAAAAAAAAAAAAAAATATATATATATATATATATGTTTGTATATATATATATATAATTTGTGCTGAGCATCCACCTAAAAAAATTAAAAATAAAAAGCTGCAAAAGAAATTCAAAGTAATTAAAAGGAAATAATAAAATTAGCAGAATTAATGAATTCAGAAACAAAAACACCGTAGTCAAGAAAGTATTTTATACTTTAATGAAAACTAGAAAAAAAATTACCAGGTCATTAGCATAAAAGATATTTGAAAACTATTCTCATAAACAGGAATTAGGAAGACAGACATAAGAACACACCCACAACAGTGGCTACTTCCACTCAAGGTTCTGATCTTGTTTCAAACAGTAAGAAAGCGAGATCTGAAATTTAGTTGTTTATGCAGTAAAAATGTGCTCACTCCCTCTCTTTCCTATGCCATCTCCCACTGCTTTCCTCCACGCCAGACCCTTCTGCAGTACCCTCTGAACTCCCTCCCACTCTGTCTTAAACATTTTCAAATGCATCAACCAATGCTTTCTTTCTCCTTGTCTTCTGTAAAACTTGGTTCTGCCATAATTATACCGCCTTCTCCTATGTCCTCATGTATAGATTCTTTATCTCACACATTCTCAATAGCATTAACTATATTTAAGTGTCTCCCATCTTAAGAAACACACACACACACACACACACACACACACACACACACACACAACCCTTCCTCTAATCCCAATTACCACCATTCTACTTGGTTTAAAAACCAACTCTTGAAAGAGTTTTTCTTCATGTATTCACAATCCCTGAACTATGGTTTCTATTTTCACCACCCAAAGAAACTGCTTTCGCTAAGATCACCAAACATCTCCTTGTTACTAAAGCTAATGGATCTTTCTCAGGCCTTATATATCACTTGAGGTTTCTCCTATTATTTGACACTGTTAACATCTCCTCTTTCTAGTAATATTTTCTTTTTTTTGCTCCCCAAACTAGTTTACTTCCTATCTTTCTGACCATTCTTCCTTAAGTACCATTTTTCTGCTCGTGTCTAATATTCCTCAATATTCTGTCCTAGGTCCTCTTCTCACTCTGCTATCCTTGGGTGATCATATCTGCTTCCACAGCTTCAATTTCCATCTACAAAATTAAGTATCAAGCATATATACACACACACACACACACACACACACACACACACACCCACCCATAGGAAAGTATGTTGTTTCCCTTTCACCTATCCCCAACTCCTGAAATAAGAATTCCTTCATATAATGTTACTTAGCAAGGACCAAAATTAACTTCTCTTCATCAAGCAAACCTATCTATTTTCCTGTCATTCCAGTTTTAGTAAATAATACTATCATTCAATTGCTTAAGGCAGAAACCTACATATAGGTCTTTTCTCATCCCTCTCCCTTGCCACTCACATCCAATCAATCACTATCCACTAAAGTCTACCTTATAAATGTCTTTCAAAATGATCTAAACCTCTTCTCTGAAATATCAGGATTTATTCTAAGATTTCAAAAACTAAGACCCTCAAATTCAACATTTCTTATGTACAATATAAACTTTGCTAATCCATAAGAAAAATTAGCTTAGCTTTCATTTATAAATAAATACATTCATTGGTATACACATTACTATGTTCAAGTGTCTCATATTTTAATGAAGGAAATAAAACAACAAAAACCTTTCCCTCTACTCTCAGCTACTTCCTTCTACTCCCAATTGAATGAATTCATTATTCATTCAAGATCTCTTAATAATCTTGTATATTCCAGCCACTGTGCCAGGAAGAAGAGACAGGATCTCTACCCTAAAGACTTATTCAGATCGCTGCATACAGTCACCCGTAATTTTTTAGAGATTTTTGGCATAGGAAAGATAAATCCAATAAATCTCACTCCTTCAAAAGAGGGCTCTGAGATGTCAGACATTAAGGGTGTCCATAATACACTGCAAGTCAAGGGGCAACATGTGATTGCACAATAAAAATAGTCCTACCATGGCATTCCAGCCTGAGTGACAGAGTGAGACTTTGTCTCTAAAAAATGAATAAATTTTAAAACACAGTCATAGACAATGATAACAGTTAGGGGGAATTCATCCTGCTTCATGACTGGAACCTAAATCCCTGTGGGATCTACAGGCTTAAGCCATAGAATCAAACTTTCCAGGATAAACACATGAAACCAGGATCATTGGTTCAGCCCTACTGACAGCATCAGCAGGACTATGACCTATGGACTCTCAAACCCTGTTCTGCCATTTTATATTTTCCTCTGAGAAATCTCTATAATTTAGAAATACCTGGTTCTAAAGGCTGTGATTTCATATTTTAGTTATCTTCCGTTTCAGAAGGGCCCTATTCAAATAAAGGCCCATCTGTACCTCAGCTAGTCAGCCCAAGCAATCAAGTGACATACAAGCAGCATGCCTCTTATCTACGTAAGAGGCAACTTAGTCACCATGCCTCCCAAAAGGAGTTCTAACAACTAGAGTGATTCTCCACTGCAGAGGTCGGGAAGGATGCAGATTTACCAAAAGAGCTTTGTTAAACTCTACTCTCTAAACTGCAATACAAAATAGGCATTTACTCTCAGACCTACAAATACTAAGAATGTCAAAATACAAAGATGAAAATCCAATGCAATTCACTGCAGCACTACGTATAACAGCAAGAGGAGAAACAACCCAAATATCCATCAATAGGGAAATAGCTGAATAAGCATAGTACATCTACACAATGTGGTTCTCTGCAGCTGTAAAAAAAAAAAAAAAAAATAGAATGAGAAATATCTCTATGCAGTCCTACAGCATAATCTTCAGAATAAAGTGGTTTGTGAAAAAAATCAGAGGATACAGTATCTTACAGTATCTAAGAAGGAGATACATACACACACTTTTTTCAAAGAAGGCTAAACTAAAAAGTAAAAATTTAAAAAAAAATGAGAGAGAGAGAGAGAGATGGAGGGAGAAACCAAGGTGGAGTGGAAAGGAATGAAATCTAAGTTTCTCTCAATGTCTTGTTTTATAGATTTGATTTGGGAACCACATAATAGTTTACAAATTTTTAAAATTTTGTGAAGTTAAATAAAATGAGGGAAAAGCCATTTTAAAAACCAAAAACAAAATGTAATTCAACCATACCAAGAACTATTTCAAGTGACTTTAAATTATAGCAATTTTCTGTTCATTCCTAATGGAATATCCTATGGAGGAGAGGAGATTGTAAAGAGACAGAGAAATGCCAAGAAATTACTAGTTTGGGTAATCATATGCTAGTAATGATATTGATACTGTTATTTTAAAACTATATTTGCTTTAGTGTAGTAAGTGTAAATATTTGTTATTTAGAAACAACATTTTCAGCATAAGAAATCAGATACAAAAGGTAAAATCAAGGAAGTAAAAACCCTGCATTAAAAAATTCAAATCATAAATATCAGTAAAAACTTATGACATATTTTCTGTTTTTAAAAAATACTGTTTTCCAACTCAGACCACTATGAAGGCCTAGAAACAATGACCAAACCAATAATGAGCAAGTTGTGGCCTAATTGCGGCCTCTACATACATTTCTCAAAGAACCAGGGCTCTTTGAAGAAATAGCTGATTCCAAGTCTGAAATAGGAAATGTACAAGATAAACCTCAAACACCTTGTTCTGGGACTATGTCAAAAGGACTCAGGAGCCAACTTGAAGAGATTAACATAATCTTCTAAAACTAAACACTCATACACCATATGACCCAGCATTTCTACTTAAAGGTATGTGTTCCCCAAAAATCTGCATATGTACAAGAAAAGAATGTATGTGTCTTCAGAATATCAAACATCTGGGCCAGGCATATTGGTTCATGCCTATAATTCCAGTGTTTGAGAGGCTAAGACAGAAAGATCACTTGAGGTCAAGAGTTAAAAACCAACATAGGCAACAACAGAGCAAGACCCCATCTCTACAAAAATACAAAGAACAAAATTATAAAAAATAGAAAAACAAAAATCTAGGAAAAAAACCCAAATGAACAGAAGAGTAAATGACTAAACCATGGGCTATTCAAGCAGAGTACTATATAGCAGATAAGCAAATGAATCACAGTAATGTGCAACAATATGGATGAACCTTAGCAATATAATATTATAAAGAAAAAATATGGGTTATTGCCAAAGTCATTGCTTTTTTTAAAAAGCGCAAGTTTAGAAGGAAAATCTTAATAGAAATGCCTATTAAATTTCTAAAAATAATTACTAGCTAAAAGAAAAAAGAAAGCTCTAAAACTAAACATCTGTATATTTTTAAAATCCACTAGTAGGCTGGGCACGGTGGCTCAGGCCTGTAATCCCAGCACTTTGGAAGGCCAAGGCGGGTGGATCACAAGGTCAGGAGTTCAAGACCAGCCTGGCCAACATGGTGGAACCCCATCTGACATAAAGACACATGCATGCATATATTCATTGCAGCACTATTCACAATAGCAAAGCATTGGAATTAAACTAGATGCCCATCAGTGGTAGACTGGATAAAGAAAATGTGGTACATATACACTATGGAATACTATGCAGCCATAAAAAAAAATGAGATCAAGTTCTTTCCAGGAACATGGATGGCGCTGGAGGCCATTATCAAGATCATCCTAACACAGTGAAACCCCATCTCTACTAAAAATATAAAAATTAGCAGGGTGTGGTGGCATGCATCTGTAGTCTTGGCTACTCAGGAGGCTGAGGCAGGGGAATCACTTGAACCCTGGAGATGGAGGCTGCAGTGAGCCGAGCTAAGCACTGCACCCCAGCCTAGGCCACAGAGTGAGACTCCATCTCAAAAACTCTGCTAGTAAAAAAATATGACTGTAATATAGTTTGGATGTGTGTCCCCTTCAAATCTCAAGTTGAAATGTAATCCCCAGTGTTGGAGATGTGGCCTGGTGGGAGATGTGTGGATCCTGGGGGCAGATCTCTCATAAATGGCTTGGTGTACTCTTCATGATAGTGAGTTATGACTCTTTGAGTTCACGTGAGATCTGGTTAATTAAGAGTCTGGAATCTCCCCCTCTCACGATGTGATACAATAACAATGACTCCTTTGCCTTCAACCATGACTGAAAGATTCCTGAGGTCTCATCAGGAGCAGGTGCCCGCCATGTTTCCTGTACAGCTTGCAGAACCTGAGACAAAATAACAACTCTTTTCTTTATAAATTACCCAGCCTAAGATACTTCTTTATAGCAATGTAAATGGACTAATACAGACTCCTATAATGGCAAGAATATGTGGGACACACTGATCTTAGAGAACATTAAAGCAATTAAGACTCAAAATATATTAAAAGCAAAATGCTGACATAATGCTTTTGTTCTCTAAAACCAAAGACTCACATGTGAATTATTTGTTAAATAAAAGGCACCCATTTGAGAAGGATATTTTTTATAATGTGCTAGATTTCTCATTGCCCTTTTTTAACCTATCCCCATCACAGTCTTTCCTTCTTAAATCTTATCCTACTATAAACCTAAATATGAATATTCTATTTTGCTTTCTTTTTCTTTAAGAGATAGGGTCTCACTATGTTGCCCAGCCTGGTCTCAACTCCTGAGCTCAAGTAATCCTCCTGCCTCAGCTTCCCAAAATCCTGGGGTTACAGGTGTGAGCCGCCACACTTGGCCCTGCTTTCCTAAAAACAATATTTTATATTCTATATTCTATTTAAAATCCAAGTACTCTATTATAGTACCCCAAAAATGCTGTGATAAGTTATTTCACTAGTATCAATACTGAATCTGTATTTGGGCACTGTTAAAGTGAGCAGAATGAAGACTTATAAAAAATAAATTTTCTCTATTCTTTCTCTTTTATGTTGTTTATTCGTTATTCCCAGAGAAAGATATACACACCTAGAGTAATGCATAAAAATTAATTTTAAATAGATTCCACAAAACAATAAAATGCCAATTTTTAAAGATTTATTCCCATATTAGGTAACAAGTGTTTAAAAGACACCTGCATTTTAAAAAGTAATAAAAAAGTAATTCAATTTAAAAAACAGACACTGTTAGGAAGATTATAAGGTATAAACATAGTATCTCCTCTTTTTTTATTTTTACTTTTAGATGCAGGAGGTACATGTGTGGGTTTGTTATACAGGTATTCGTGTGATGCTAGATCTCTCCCTTTTTAGAGTTTACAAATCAGTTGAGAAGACAAAGAATACAAACACAAACAACAAAACAAATATACAGGAAATGTAACAGGAAATGCGTGACTAAATGCCAAATAAAAGGCAGTAACAAGAAAGCTACAAATTACTTAATACAGAGAAATCACTATGGACCAAGAGTGATTAGAAACAGCATCTTGGAAGAAATGGAATCTGTGTTTTGTCAGATGAGTAGCAAACATTTAGAAAATAGCAGAGGTGAGACGGAATCCAAGATGGCCGAATAGGAACAGCTCTGGATTGCAGTTTCCAGCAAAAACGCAGGGGGTGAGTGATTACCTCATTTCCAAATGAATTTTTACTGCCCACAGACCAGTAGACTCCAGGGAGGAAAAGCTTCACAAGCCGCCATTGCAGCTGTTTCAGCTGGCGCAGCGGGCTCACACAAATCCGGGCGCCACTTCAACTGGCGACTGAAACGCCTGAGAGAGAGAGTTGCACATTCAACTGAAAAAAAGGGGACTGAAAGGGGGAGCTAGGCCAGGAGATTCCGGGGCAGAAAAGTGCCACAAGCCCACAGCGCAGCTCTTTGAGCCGGCGCAGCGGGTCTCCGCACAAAAACTCACACAAATCCGGGCGCCATTTCAACTGCCGACTGGGACGCCTGGGAGACAGAGTCGCCCGAGCAACTGAAAAAAAAAAAAGGGGGACTGAAACAGGGAACCAGGTGATCTGGCTCGGCCATTTCCACTCCTATAAAGACCAGCAATCTGAAATGCTCTGGACTGAGAGTTTCACAGCAAGCACAGCTGGACCCTAGATGGTCTACCACTGTGGGGGAAGGGCATCCGCCATTACAGAGGCAGTCCACCACTACCAAGGTAGTCCGCCATTACCGAGGCAGACCACCATTACCGAGGCAGCCCGCCATTACCAAGGCAGTCTGCCATTACAGAGACAGTCTGCCATTACGGATGCAGACTGCCATGACTGAGGCAGTTCTAAATATACCCCTATAAACAAAACTGCAAGGAGGTTCACACAGCAGCTGGACAGAGCCCACAGTGGCTCAGCAACACCTCTGCCAGCAGACTGTGACTAGGCTACCTCCTCGCTGGGCAGGGCATCTCTGATAAAAGGCAGCAGCATGACAGAAACTAATAAATAAAGCCCCACCTTCCTGAGACAAAGCACCTGAGAAAAAAAGGCGGTTATGAGTTCCACTGCAGCAGACTTAAACGTAACTGCCCAGCAGCTCTGAATGAAACAACGGAGCTTACAGCTCAGCACCTGAGCTCCTATAAAGGACAAACTGTCTCCTCAAGCAGCTCCCCAACCCCTGTATTTCCAAAGAGTCACCTCATAAAGGAGTGCTCAGGCTGACATCTGGCACGTATCCTTCTGGGACAAAGATAGCAGAAGAAGAAACTAGCAGCAACCATTACTGTTTAGCAGCAGATGCAGGTCATCCCCAGGCAAGCAGGGTCTGGAGTGCACCTCCATCAGTCCTACATCAGAGGGACCTGACTGTTAGAAGGAAAACTAAGGAACAGAAAGAAATAACTTTATCATCAACAAACAGGACGTCCACTCAGAGACCCTATCTGAAAGTCAGCAACTACAAAGACCACAGAGAGATAAATCCACAAAGATGGGAAGAAACCAGTGTAAAAAGGATGAAAACACCCAAAACCAGAATGCCCCTCCTCCTCCAAAGGATCACAACTCCTCATCAGCAAGGGAACAAGGCTGGATGGAGAATGACTCTGATGAATTGACAGAAACAGGCTTCAGAAGGTAAGTAATAAGAAACTTTTCTGATATAAAAGAACATTTTCTAACCCAATGCAAAGAAACTAAGAACCTTGAAAAAAGGTTTGACGAAATGCTTATTCTCATAGAACAGGTTAGAGACCAATATAAATGAACTGATGGAGCTGAAAAATACAACACGAGAACTTCGCGAAGCATACACAAGTTTCAATAGCCCAATTGACAAAGCAGAAGAAAGGATACCAGAGATTGAAGATCAACTCAGTGAAATAAAACGAGAAGGCAAGATTAGAGAAAAAAAGAGTGAAAAGAAATGAACAAAGCCTCCAAGAAATATGGGACTATGTGAAAAGACCTAATCTACATTTGATAGGTGTACCTGAAAGTGATGGAGAGAATGAATCCAAGCTGGAAAATACTCTTCAGGATATTATCCAGGAAAACTTCCCCAACCTAGCAAGGCAGGCCAATATTCAAGCCCAGGAAATACAGAGAACACCACAAAGATATTCCTCAAGAAGAGTAACCCCAAGGCACATAATCATCAGATTCACCAGGGTTGAAATGAAGGAGAAAATGCTAAGGGCAGCCAGAGAGAAAGGTCGGGTTACCCACAAAGGGAAGGCAATCAGACTCACGGCAGATCTCTCAGCAGAAACCCTACAGGCCAGAAGGGAGTGGGGACCAATATTCAACATCCTTAAAGAAAAGAACTTTAAACCTAAAATTTCATATCCAGCCAAACTAAGCTTCATAAGTGAAGGAGAAATAAAATCCTTTATGAACAAGCAATTGCTCAGAGATTGCATCACCACCAGGCCTGCTTTATAAGAGCTCCTGAAAGAAACATTAAACATAGAAAGGAACAACCAGTACCAGCCACTCCAAAAACATACTAAATGGTAAAGAGCACCGACACAATGAAGAAACTGCATCAACTAACAGGCAAAACAACCAGCTAGCATCAAAATGGAAGGATCAAATTCACACGTAACAATATTAACCCTAAATGTAAATGGACTAAATGCCCCAATCAAAAGACACAAGACTGGGAAATTGGATAAAAAGTCAAAACCCATAGGTGTGCTGTATCCAGGAAACCCATCTCACATGCAAGGATACACATAGGCTCAAAATAAAGGGATGGAGGAAGATTTCCCAAGCAAATGGAGAGCAAAAAAAAAGCAGGAGTTCCAATCCTTGTCTCTGATAAAATAGACTTTAAACCAACAAAGATCAAAAGAGACATAGAAGGACATTACATAATGGTAAATGGATCAATGCAACAAGAAGAGCTAACGATCCTAAATATATACACACCCAATATAGGAGGACCAAGATACATAAAGCAAGTTCATAATGACTTACAAAGAGATTTAGACTCCTACACAATAATAGTGGGAGTCTTTAACACTCCACTGTCAACATTACACAGATCAACGAGACAGAAAATTAAGAAGGATATCCAGGACTTGAACTCAGACCTGGAACAAGCAATAGACATCTACAGAACTCTCCACCCCAAATCCACAGAATATACATTCTTCTCAGCACCACATCATACCTACTCTAAAAGTGACCACATAATTGGAAGTAAATCACTCTTCAGCAAATGCAAAAGAACGGAAATCATAACAAACAGTCTCTCAGACCACAGTGCAATCAAGTTAGAACTCAGAATTCAGAAACTAACTCAGAACCGTACAGCTTCATGGAAACTGAACAACTGACTCTTGAATGCTGACTGGATAAACAATGAAATGAAGGCAGAAATAAAGATGTTCTTCAAAACCAACGAGAACAAAGAAACAACATACCAGAATCTCTGGGACACATTTAAAGCCGTGTCTAGAGGAAAATATATAGCAATAAATGCCCACATGAGAAGTAAGGAAAGATCCAAAATTGATACCCTATCATCAAAATTGAAAGAGCTAGAGAAGCAAGATCAAAAAAACTCAAAAGCTAGCAGAAGACAAGAAATAACTAAGATCAGAGCAGAACTGAAGGAGACACAGACACAAAAAACCCTTCAAAAAAATCAATAAATCCAGGAGCTGTTTTTTTGAAAAGAACAAACAGACCACTAGCCAGATTAATAAAAAAGAAAAGAGAGAACAATCAAATAGATGCAATAAAAAACAATAAAGGGGATATCACCACAGATTCCACAGAAATACAAACCACCATCAGAGATTACTACAAACAACTCTATGCATATAAACTAGTAAACCTAGAAGAAATAGATAAATTCCTGGACACTTGCATCCTCCCAAGTCTAAACCAGGAAGAAATCAAAACCCTGAATAGACCAATAACAAGGGCTGAAGTTGAGGCAGCAATTAATAACCTACCAACCAAAAAAAGCCCAGGTCCAGATGGATTCACAGTTGAATTCTACCAGACATACAAAGAGGAGCTGGTACCACTCCTTCTGAAACTGTTCCAAACAATTCAAAAAGAGAGACTCTTCCCTTACTCATTTTACGAGACCAACATCATCCTGATACCAAAACCTGGCACAGACTCAACAAGAAAAGAAAACTTCAAGCCAATATCCATCATGAACATAGATGCAAAAATCTTCAATAAAATACTGGCGAATAATGGATGAACCTGGAAACCATCATTCTCAGCAAACTGACACAAGAACAGAAAATCAAACACCGCATGTTCTCATTCATAGGCAGTGTTAAACAATGAGAACACATCAACACAGGGAGGGGAGCATCACAAACTGAGGTCTGTGGGGGGAACTAGGGGAGGGACAGCAGGGACTGGGGAGTTGGGAAGTGATAACATGGGGAGAAATGCCAGATATAGGTGATGGGGAGGAAGGCAGCAAACCACATTGCCATGTATGTACCTATGCAACAATCCTGCATGTTCTTCACATGTACCCCAAAACCTAAAACACAATAAAATTTTTTTTTAAATACTACTTATTGTGGAAAATATATATCTCACATAAAAATCGTGATTTAAACCAAAAAAATTAAAAATAGGTTACCAGTAAACTAAAGAAGGCCTTGCATGCCAAACTAAGAATTATGAAATTAAATTTAACCTCTTGGGGCCTGATGGCACTGAAAGAAAAGCATCCAACAGACTCATTCACACTTGGAGAAAGTAATAGTATTTTTTAAGTGTTTAGTTCTCCCCACACCACTGTAAGGGTAAGAGAAGAAGAATGGACATAAAAATAAGCTTGATTTAATTTTACAAACTTTTGCCAAGTAATAATAAAATTACAAATGAGTAATGTCAACTCTTCAACTGTTAAATTCCATTTCTGAAATATGATGCAACTTTTTCTTTTATTCTAAGAACTAATCATTTATTTCAAAGTTGTGGGAAGAACTTCCCACCCATCCCTGATCTTGGTACATGTCAGAGCCAGTTATTTTTGCAGCTTTGAAGTTGCTTCAAGATCTGTCATTTGGTTAGGTCAGGAGAAGAATGCCCGAGGTGTTTTGTGCTCCAGGATGCTATTTTTTCTCAATTCATCTCTATTTGGAAATGATTTATGCATTTTGGAGTGTACGGTATTTTTTAAAATATTTAAAATATCAACAAGTCCCATGTTGACCTCGTCATATTCAAGACATAATTTTCCATTCTTCTATTTAGTGTAAATATTTAACCTCACCTTTACATCAATCTGATGCTTTAAAAACAAAAAACTAAAAACTTTTTTCTTGGTAAGTAGAGCATTCAATGTGAATTGAGTCATAGGGATATACAATTTTAGAAGAAAAGAGGAGTGTTTTTCTAGCTTTGCTGTGAAATAATTTCAAGTTAATGGAAGAGTTGCAAGAATAATTTTTTTTAAAACTCCTATGTATCCTGGACCCAGATTCCTCAATTAACATTTTGCCTCATTAAATTTAACATTCTGTTATTCACACAAACACATACAAATTTCTTTCAAGCCATTTGAAATTAAGTTGCAGACACAATGTTCCACTACCCCCTTGGTATGTCAGTATGTATTTCCTAAAACTAAGGACACTCTCCCACGTAACCACAGTATAACCATCAAAATCAATAAATTAATATCAACACAATTTTATCACTTAAACCACAGTCCAAATTCCAGCTTCACCCATTGTTCCAATAATGTTAGATCCAATTCAGGATCATGCTTTGCATTTCATTGTTATGTCTGTTTGGTTCCCTTCAATTTGGAACACTTCCTCCCGTCTCTCAATTTTGACATTTCTGATGTATAAAGGCTGGTTACTTTATAGAAGGTTCTTCGCTTTGGATTTTTCTTGTTTCCTCAGAATTAGAAGTGGCTTATGTATTTTTGGCGAGACTACTGCAAAACTGATACCATGCTCTTCCAGGTTCATTATATCAGGAAGCACATAATGTCAACCTCTCTCTGATCTCCCTGAGACTGTGCCCCTGTGGGGAGGGGCAGCCACAATCTCCGTATATCAGCAGACTCAGTCTTTCCCCTGCTGGCTCTAGGGAATCCAGGTGGTCCAGGCCAGTGGCATTCCCCTCAGCGCCGCACACCCTCTCAGTCATGGGACAGCCAGAGCGCTTCATTAAGTGGATCCTGGATCCCATGCCTCCTAGCTGGGTAAGACCTTCCAACAGGGGTTGTGGGACACCTTATACAGGAGCATTCCCACTGGCATCCGGTCAACAGCCCACTGGGATGGAGATACCAGAGGATGGAGCAGGCAGCCATCTTTGCTGTTCTGCAGCCTCCACTGGTGACACCTCCAGCACAGGAGGGACCCAGAAGAATAGAGTCTGGAGTGGACCCCCAGCAAACCGCAGCAGCCCTACAGAAGAGGGTCTTTACTGTTAAAAGAAAAACAAACAGAAAGGAACAACAGCAGCATCAACAAAATGTTCCCATAAAATCACATACAAAGTACAGCAGCCTCAAAGACTTAGGCTAGACAAACTCATGAACATGAGAAATAATCAATGAAAAAATGCACAAAACTAAAAAACCAGAGTGCCTTCTGTCCAAATAATCCTCTCTAGCAAGGGCGCAGAACTGGGTAGAAGCTGAGATGGATGAAATGACAGAAGTAAGCTTCAGAAGCTGTGTAATAACAAACTTGGCTGAGCTAAAGGAGCATGTTCTAACCCAATGCAAAGAAGCTAAGAACCATGATAAAACATCACAGGAGCTGTTAACCAGAATAACCAGTTTAGAGAAGAATGACCTGATGGAGCTGAAAAACGTAACATGAGAACTTCATAAATCAACCACAAGTATTAACAGCTAAATAGACCAAATGGAAGAAACAATTTCAGAGCTTGAAGACTATCTTACTGAAATAAGAAAGGCAGACAAGATTAGAGATAAAAGAATGAAAAGGAATGAACAAAACCTCTAAGAACCATGGGATTATGTAAAAAGACCAAATCTGCAATTGACTGGGGTACCTGAAATTGATGGGGAGAACGAAACCAAGTTGGAAAACATACTTCAGGATATACTCCAGGAGAACTTCCCCAAACTAGCAAGACAGGCCAACATTCAAATTTAGCTTCTTTGCATTGGGTTAGAATGTGATCCTTTAGCTCAGTGAAGTTTGTTATTACCCACCTTCTGACGCCTACTTCTGTCAAATCATCCATCTCAGCCTCCATGAGTTCTATTCCCCTGCTGGAGAGGTGTTAAGATCATTTGGAAAAGAAGGAGCACTCACTTTTTTAGTTTTCAGAATACCAGTAAGACACTCCATGAAAAGATCAACCTCAAGACACATATTCATCAGATTCTCCAAGGTTGAAATGAAGAAAAAATGTTAAGGACAGCCAGAGAGAAAGGCCAGATCACCTACAAAGGGAAGCCCATCAAACTAACAGCAGACCTCTCAGCAGAAACCCTGTAAGCCAGAAGAGAACAGGAGCCAATATTCAACATTCTTAAAGAAAAGAATTCCCAACCCAGAATTTCATATACAGCCAAACTAAACTTCATAAGCAAAGGAGAAATAAAAACCTTTTTGGACAAGCAAATTCTGATGGAATTTATCACCACCAGGCCTTCCTTGCAAGAGCTCCTACAGGAAGCACTAAATATGGAAAGGAGAAAACGTTATCAGCCACTACAAAAACACACTGAAGTACAAAGACCACTGACACTACGAAGCAACTACAAGTCTGCAAAATAACTAGCTAGCATCACGATGACAGAATCAAATTCACATATAATATTAAACAAATATAAATGGGCTAAATGCCCCAATTAAGAGACACAGAACAAGCTAGATAAAGAATCAAGACCCACTGGTGTACTGTATTCAAGAGACTCATCTCAAGTGCAAAGACACACATAGGCTCAAAATAAAAGTGTTAAGCATGGTCTGAATAAAAAGACCCCCTAAACAGGCTTTGTGTGAGCAACATGGATGTTTATTCACCCAGATGTGGGTTGGCTGAGTCCGAAAAGAGAGTCAGCAGAGGGCGGTAGGATAAGAGTCAGTTTTATAGGTTTGGGGTAGGCAGTGGAAAGTTACAGAAGTTACAGTTCAGGGCAGTTTTTGTAAGCCGGGGGATGGGGGGGGTGTCACCAGGAGGGTGTCACAAGGTCCAAGGTCCCGTGTCACAAGTTTGGCTTATCAGTTAAGGGAGGAGTGGTTGAGGCAAGAACAATGGCAGAATGTTGCAAGGTCAGTTAATCAGGATGCAGGGTCCAGTGTCATAAGGTTGACTCAGACTTTCTGGCTCCAGGAGTCCATCTGGAAGTGTATGTGAGGGTCACAGGAGTCACCATGGTGTAGTCCACGGTGCAGCCAGTTCAGAGAACCTTGCATTCCTGTCTTTTTAAATTAATAATATAAAGGAAAATGTAAAAACTAGAAAAAGGGGGGCAGTGAAATTTTGGGGGTGGTACAGAGGATGACAGGTGACCTTTCTCAAGGCTTCTTCGAGTGGGATTAGGGGTGGCATAAAAATCTAAAAATGAGAAATAATTTAGACTGCCAAGAGATTTGGAGACAAAGGCTGATATTGTGGGGTTGTTAAGAGGAGCATTTGTCGTATTGACTGATTGGTTATAGCTTGGATACGATTTTGTAGGAATTGAAAGATTAGTCAGAAAAGGCAAGGGCCGAATAAGAGAAGGAGAAAAACGGGTTTAAGGGGGCCTGCTAATTGAAGGAGCCATGATAACCCAGTTAGAGAGCAGCCAGCTAGGTCCAGAATAATTATTTGCCTGATTAACGAGCTTTTGGGTCCTGTCTTTAAGTCCTCTGATGGTGTCATATTGGTTTAGATAAAAGCAGCATTCTTCATTTAAGAATAGGCAAAATGGAAGAAGGAAAATTTACCAAGCAAATGGAAAGCAAAAAAAAAAAATTAAAAAGCAGGGGTTACAATCCTAGTTGCTGACACAATAGACTTTAAACCAGCAAAGATCAAAAAAGACAAAGAAGAGCATTACATAATGGTAAAGGGTTGAATTCTACAAGAAGAACTAACTATCCTAAATATATATGTACCCAATACAGGAGCACCCAGATTCATAAAACAAGTTCTTAGAGACCTACAAAGAGACTTAAACTCCCAAACAAAAATAGTGGGAGACTTTGACACCCCACTGTTAATATTAGACAGAAAACAACAAGAATATTCAGGACTTGAACTCATTTCTCAGTCAGGTGGACCTGATAGTTATCTACAGAACACTCCACCCAAAAACAAAAGAATACTTTCTTCTTGGTGCCACATGTCACTTACTCTAAAATTTATCACGTAACTGAAAATAAAACACTCCGCAGCAAATTCAAAAGAACTGAAATTATAACAGTCTCTCAGACCACAGTGCAATCAAATTAGAAATCAAGATTAAGAAACTCACTCAAAACCACACAACTACATGGAAATTGAACAACCTGCTCCTGAATGACTCCTTGGTAAATAATGAAATTAAGACAGAAATCAAGCAGTTCTTTGAAAGCAAAGGGAACAAAGAGAAAACAACAGAATATAGGGCACAACTAAAGCAGTATTATAAAGGAAATTTATATGCTAAATGCCCACATTAAAAAGCTAGAAAGATCTCAAATCAACACCATAACATCACAACTAAAAGAGTGAGAACAAGAAATAACCAAGATCAGAACAGAACTGAAGGAGATAAGAGACATAAAAACCCTCTTCAAAAAAATAAATAAGTCCAGGAGCTGGTTTTTTGAAAAATAATAATAATAAAATAGATTGCCAGCTAGACTAATAAAGAAGAGAGAATAATCAAATAGAATAAAAAATGATAAAGGGGTATCACCCTTGACCCCACAGAAATACAAACAACATCAGAGAATACTATAAACACCTCTATACAAATAAACTAGAAAATCTAGAAGAAACTGAAAAATTCCTGGACACATACACCCTCCCAAGACTGAACCAGGAAAATGTTGAATCCCTAAAGAGACCAACAAGAAGTTCTGAAATTGAAGCAGCAATAAATGGCTTAGCAACCAAAAAAAGGCCAGGACCAGATGAATTTACAGCTGAATTCTACCAGAGGTACAAAGAGGAGCTAGTACCATTTCTTCTGAAACTATTCCAAACAACTGAAACAGAAGGACTCCTCCCTAACTCATGTTATGAGGCAAGCATCATCCTGATACCAAAACCTGGCAGAGATACAACAAAGAAAATTTCAGGCCAACATCCCTGATGAACATCAATGAAAAAATCCTCAATAACATACTGACAAACTGAATCTAGCAGCACATCAAAAAGCTTATCTAGCACAATCAAGTCAGCTTCATTCCTGGGATGCAAGGCTGGTTCAACATATGCAAATCAATAAGCATAATTCATCACATAAACAGAAGTAAAGACAAAAACCATATGATTATCTCAATAAATGCAGAAAAGGCCTCTGATAAAATTCAACATCGCTTCATGTTAAAAACTCTCAATAAACTGGGTATTGATGGAATCTAAAAATAACAAGAGCCATTTATGACAAACCCACAGCCAACACCATACTGAATTGGCAAAAGCTGGAAGCACTCCCCTTGAAAACCGGCATAAGACAAGTATGCACTCTCTCACCACTCCTATTCAACATAGTATTGGAAGTTCTGGCCAGGGCAATCAGGCAAGAGAAAGAAATAAAGAGTATTCAAATAGGAAGAGAGAAAGTCAAACTGTCTGTTTACAGATGACATGATCCTATATCTAAAAATCCCATCATCACCTCAGCCCAGAAGTGTCTTAGGCTGATAAGCAACTTCTGCAAAGTCTCAGGATACAAAATAAATGTGCAAAAATCACAAGCATTCCTATACATCAACAATAGACAAGCAGAGAGCCAAATCATGAATAAACTCCCATTCATAACTGCTACAAAGGGAGTAAAATATCTAGGAATATAGTTAACAAGGAAAGTGAAGGACCTCTTCAAGGAGAACTACAAACTACTGTTTAAGGAAATCAGAGAGGACATAAACAAATAGAAAAACATTCCACGCTCACGGATAGGAAGAATCAATATTGTGAAAATGATCATACTGCCCAAAGTAATTTATAGATTCAAGGTTATTCCCATTAAACTTCCATTGAAATTCTTTACAGAATTAGAAAAAACTACTTTAAAATTCATATGGGACCAGGCATGATGGCTCAGGGCCTATAATCCCAGCACTCTGGGAGGCCAAGGCAGGTGGATCACCTGAGGTCAGAAATTTGAGACCAACCTGATCAACAGGTTGAAACCCTGTCTCTTAAAAATACAAATAAATTAGCCAGGCGTGGTGGTGCATGTCTGTAATCCCAGCTACTTGGGAGACTGAGGCAGGAGAATCGCTTGAACCCGGGAGGTGGAGGTTGCAGTGAGCTGAGAGCACGCCATTGCACTCCACCTCAGGCAATAAAAGTGAAACTCTGTCTCAAAAATAAAATATATTAAAATAAAATAAAGAAACCTCCTAGGTTCAAGTGATTCTCCTGCCTCAGCCTCCCTAGTAGCTGGGGTTACAGGCAGGCACCACCACGCCTGGCTAATTTTTATATTTTTAGTAGAGACAGGGTTTCACCATGTTGGACAGGCTTCAGGTGATCTGCCTGCCTTGGCCTCCCAAAGTGCCGCGATTATAGGTGTAAGCATGGGAGCAGAGGTTGCAGTGAGCTGCGATCGTACCACTGCACCCCAGCCTGTGAAAAAAAGTGAGACTCCGTCCCAAAAAATAATAGGTGGCTCACACCTATAATTCTAGCACTTTGGGAGGCCAAGGCAGGTGGATCATGAGGTCAGGAGTTCAAGATCAGCCTGGCCAAAATAGTGAAACCCCGTCTCTATTAAAAATACTAGCCAGGCATGGTGACAGCCTCCTATAATCCCAGCTACTAGGGAGGCTGAGGCAGGGAACTGCTTGAACCCAGGAGGTGGAGGTTGCAGTGAGCCGAGATCATGCCACTGCACTCCAGCCTGGGTGACAGAGCAAGACTCCGTCTCAAAAAAAAAAAAAAAATTGTTGTTGCAACAAAAGCAAAATTGACAAATGGATCTAATTAAACTAAAGAGCTTCTGCACAGCAAAAGAAACTATCATCAGAGTGAACACACAACATACAGAATGGGAGAAAAATTTTGCAATCTATCCATCTGACAAAGGTCTAATATCCATAATTTACAGGGAACTTAATTTACAAGAAAAAAAAACCCATTAAGAAGTGGGCAAAGGACACAAACAGACACTTCTCAAAAGAAGACATTTATGCAGCCAACAAACGTAAAAAAAAAAAAAGCTACACATCACTAATCATTGAGAAATGCAAATCAAAACCACAATGAGATACCATCTCACGCCAGCCAGAATGGCAGTTATTAAAAAGTCAAGAAACAAAAGATGCTGGTGAGGCTGTGGAAAAATAGGAATGCTTCTCCACTGATGGTGGAAATGTATATTAGTTCAACCATTGTGAAAAACAGTGTGATGCATCATCTGAAGGTATCAGGCAAGCATCACCCTGATACCAAAACCTGGCAGAGATACAACAAAGAAAATTTCAGGCCAACATCCCTGATGAACATCAATACAAAAATCCTCAATAACATACTGACAAATCGAATCTAGCAGCACATCAAAAAGCTTATCTACCACGATCAAGTCAGCTTCATTCCTGGGATGCAAGGCTGGTATTCCTCAAAGATCTAGAACCAGAAACACCACTTGACCTAGCAATCTCATTACTGCGCATATACCCAAAGGATTATAAATCATTCTAACATAAAGATACATGCAAACGTATTTTCACTGCAGTACTATTCACAATAGCAAAACATGGAATTAATCCAAATGCCCATCAATGATAAACTGGATAAAGAAAATGTGGCACATATACACCATGGAATAGTATGCAGCCATAAAAAGGAAAGAGATCATGTCCTTTCCAGGGACATGGATGGAGCTGGAAGCCATTATCCTCAGCAAATTAACACAGGAACAGAAAATCAAACACCACATATTCTCACTTATCAGTAGGGGCTGAACAATGACAACACACGGACAAAGGGAGGGGAACAACACACACTGGGTGGGGCCTTGTGGGGGGTGTGGCAGGACGGAGAGCAACAGGATAAACAGCTAATGCATTTGGGGCTTAATACCTAGGTGATGGGTTGATAGGTGCAACCATGGCACACATTTGTAACAAAGGTGCACATCCTGCATATGTATCCTGGAACTTAAAATTTTAAAAATAATAAAATTTTTAAAAATAAAAAATTTCCAAAAAAACTTTCACCTACCAGTTATAGAATCCACTGATGATTTTGCCCAAATAAATTATTACTATGAGAACTGCCAAAGATGATTTTCTAATTCCAACATTTTTCTACATTAGTTGGTACTGTACTCTAAGACAGAACTTTCCGTTTGACATTTTATTTATTTCATGCATGTACTTGTGAATTTCAACTTACTCAACGAGTTAAATCTATCATTATTTACTCCGACATTCAAAACATCCCATATTTGGCCAGTAGAGTTCCTTTAAGCTTGTTCCTGTGTGCTTTTAACATGGTTTCATCATTCTTTAAACATTTCATTATTTTCTGGCAGAGCAAGCTATTTCTCTAAGAGGCCCTAAGCCCTTTTAGTGGAAAATGATAGTTAAAAATAGAGATGCGGACACTAGTGTATTCACCCCTCCTAGACTGTCATTGCTTCTAAGTCCTCTCAGGGATCAGAGGTTGGAAATATATGTAGGTATACACACAAATACACACATATATAATACATACATACAGTCCACTGCTGGTACAATGATTGAAAGGACTGGATTTCTAATTCTAGTCTTAAGATCACCCAAAGAACAAGGTTTTCATGTATATGTGACAGTTTTAACACAACTCCATCAAAAAAGTCTAATGTTAATAAAACAAGTGACACACAGAACAGCAAGCAAGACGGTCTCTTCTACTACTAATCCACTAGTCTGAAAAAGTGTCAGAAAATGCCACATATGCAATGTATAACAAGTCTCTTCTTGTTGAAAAACAGCATCATTTGGCCGGGTGTGGTTGCTCATACCTGTAATCCCAGTACTTTGGGAGGCCGAGGCGGGCGCATCACCTAAGGTCAGGAGTTCGAGACCAGCCTGACCAACATGGAGAAATCTGGTCTCTACCAAAAATACAAAATTAGCTGGGCGTGGTGGTGCATGCCTATAATCCCAGCTATTTGGGAGGCTGAGGCAGGAGAATTGCTTGAAACCAGGAGGCAGAGGTTGCCATGAGCCAAGACTGCACCATTACACACTCCAGCCTAGGTGACAGAGCAAGACTCCGTCTCAAAAAGAAAAAAAAAAGGCATCATTTAATGGAATAACCGCCATAGTACAGAAATGAAAAAAATTACCAAAGCACTGCCAAGTAAGATTTATCACTGATTACGGGTCCTTCAAAAAGAAAAGTCAACAGGCACATAAAGTCACATATTATATAATTTCATACATATGAACTGTATAGATGGGACAAATCCATAGACACACAAAGTAGATTAGTAGTCACTCCCCATTTCTCCCTCCAGCCACCCAGGGGTTGGAGAGAGGGAGAAATAGGGAATGACTATTAATGTATATAAGATTGCTTTTTGGGTTGATAAAAATGTTCTCAATTAGATAGTGGTTGCTGTGGTTTCAATGTATCCCTTAAGATAGGTTTTTAGGAGGCAATTAAGGTTAAATGGGGTCATAAGAGTAGATCCCTAGTGTAAGAGGACTGCGGCCTTACAGAAAGAGAAAGAAAAAGAGCCCTCTACTACACTCCTGTCTCTCACATATGATGCCTTCTGCCACACAGCAAGGACTTCAAATGCAGCCCCTCGAAATTGGACTTCTCAGCCTCCAAAACTGTAAGAAATAAATTTCTTCACTTTAAAAATTACCCACTCTCAGGTATTCTGTTATAGCAACAGAAAATGGGCTACGACAGTGGTGATGGTAGCAAACTTTTGAGTTTACTAAAAACCACTAAATTGTACACTTTAAAAGGGTGAATTTTAGGGTATGTGAATTATATCTCAATAAAAATGGAGGGCTGGTAACGCAAGACTCCCTGATGGCCCACAAAACATTAACTTTTGGAGATTCTCATGTTGCCAAACTTTGGTGGCTTCTCTGTACACCAAACGAAGCAATTCTGACAGACAACACTGTCACTTAGGTGGAAAAGTGCTTCATTATAACGGTCAACTTGGCAAGAATATTTTTGGAAACTTCATTTTCTCATTTCATTAGATAACGGTTGCCAAACTCAGCCTGGTTAACTTGTTGTAGCATTTAAACATTTAGGTATGCTTCAGAATTTCACTGTTAGAATTCTGTAACCTGTGGTTTTGGAATATTCAATTCAGCAAATGTGCAGCGCATGCTTTTGGGACTCTGCTAACATTGCGTCAATTTCAGCTACAGTTTTTCTGCTGGTTGGCATCTCCCAGATCTAGGCTTGTTGTGAATTATAAGCCCAGTTTCCTTGAATTTTTCATCCAGTTGTTAATTCAATGTCTGTGGGGAGCCTCCTTCTTATAATAGGAAAAGCATTTTCCTCTTTCTGTCATCATGAGCTTAAGTTCAACTAACTAGATAGCACAACAACTTTTTCTTCAATGTTTGCTGATCTTCAATCAACTGAAATGAAAAATCAAAATTAAAATTTTGTTATTCAAAATTCACCAATGACTATAAAACAAATGTAAACAAACTTTCAAATAATGTTTTCTAAATCTATAGTACATATACTTGTGATGTTATTAAACCTTAAAACTGCACTTTTAAAAAGTGTCTAGACAGTGTCTACTGTCTAGAATGATGAAAGCAAAATGAGATTTATCCTAAAACACGAAGGTCATGAAAAGGCTGAACACAGAATGATTATCAAATCCCAGATTATTAAAATTAAAATTTTCAACCTTCAAAGCTTGCAGGATATTATTTTAAGAAGAAAAAAAAAGCAATGTTGTTTTTTTAAATAAAACTTAGGAATTTGTTATGAACACAAAGACTGAAAATTCAATTCGCTTCAATAAGAATTTGAATAAATGTATGGATGACTATTGGTCAGAACTAACAGAATAGCTGGAGATATAAACCTTGAAAATACACAGTTAAATATGTATTTTAAGCAACCTTAGAAAAATAAAGAAATATTTAAACTTACAGGATATGAATTATAGTACAATAAAACATCAAGGAGCCACTGGGAAAAATAAGGTGTGGGTGATCTAACATTGTGCTTTTACTGAATTCACTTCTGAATCACTGTATCTTACCAATGCCTTGTTAAATGTAAATTCTCAAGGGATTAATTAAAATATAAATTAATAAATTAAAAAATGAATTACTATATTGCTAATCTAAAAAGCAAGCAAGAAATCAGTATATATAATCTAGAATCCATCTCACATTAGTTGAGCCTCTACTTTTGAAAAAATACTGAATTCTATTATAAGTTATATAACTAAAGAGAAAAGTTGTAAACCTGAGCATGTTGAAAAAAACCACAAACACAATTTAAAAGTTTGCAAAGGAGACTGATTAGTCAAAACTCTTATCTTTGACATCTCCCTCTCTCTCACCATCTGCAGGTACATATATAACCATCACCCAATCCTGTCTATTCTATATCCTAAATATTTCTGAATGTCTAATTTTATCTCCACTGCCACCATCTACTACCTCAACAATCTATTACAGTCTCCTAACTCATCTATATTCAGTACCTTTTTTATGCTACAGACAGATCCTTTAAGATATAAAATAGATCCTTCTCCTCTCCATCTCAAATTCTTCCAGAATTCCCATCCATTTCCCTTTACTTGGCTTGGAAGGCCTTGAATGTACCACTCTGATCTGTTTTTACTCACAGTACTATGAAAGTAAAGCATCCTGGGCCCCCCAAATTACTAAGGAAAACTGAAGCTGAAAACTGTTTACGGCAAACCTGCCTGTCATTCTATTCAACATCACTCCTCTGCTCACTGAGATAAATGCATATCTGATTTGCCTCCTTTGGAAAGGCTAATCAGAAACTCAAAAGAATGTAACCATGTGCGAATCACCTATCTGTGACCAGGAAGCTCCCTCGGGGCTTCAAGTCTTTGCTTCAATTTGTCCTGCCTTTCCAGATGGAACCACTGTGCTTCTTACTTGTATTGCTGTTGCACGTCTCTCTAAATGTATAAAACCAAGTTGCGCAGCAACCACCTTGGGCACATGTTGTCAGGACTTCCTGAGGTTGTGTCATGGGCATGTCCTCAACCTTAGCAAAATAAACTTACTAAATTAACTGAGACCTGTCTCAGATTTTCTGGGTTCACACTTCTGACACCAACTGCGTGAAGGTTTTCCACACCAAGCAATTCTCCAACTCTCTGGACACCAACTGGATGTCTTACAATTCAATTCAATCCTGACAATATCCAAAATTAGCAAGAGACACTACAGGTTTAAGAGCTCAGTCCCACAAGACTGTCCTCACTTCTGATGTTGGTTACAAGTCCCATGGTGTTGCTGATACTTATGACAGACTAGCTATATATTCAAGGATTCCCACAACCCCCTTTTCTCAGGTTCTGTTATTTGCTAGAATGGCCCACAGAACTCAGAAAGGAACCTTACTTACTGTTACTGGTTTATCATGAAGAATACAACTCAGCAACAGCCAAACACAAGAGTTTGCATAGGGCAAATGGCAGCAGGGGTCAGGTGGAGTTGGGGTGGGGGGTGGTGTGATTGTGGGGAAATGGTTAGGACAGGGCTTCCATGCCTTCTACTGGTTTGCCACCCTCCCAGCACCTCAATGTGTTCACCAACCCAGAAGCTCTGAACTCTGTTATTCAGTAGTGTTAAAGGTTTCATTAATAGGTATGATTAATTAAATCTCTGGAAATTGCTGACTGAACTCAACCTCTAGCCCCTCTCCCCTCCCCTAGAGGTCAGGGAATAGGGCTGAAAATTCAAACCATGTACCTCCCTTGGTCTTTCTGGTTACCAGCCCCCACTCTGAAACTATCTAGACATCCCCAGCCATCAGTCATCTTAGCATACAGAAGACATTCTTATCAACTCCAGAGATTCCAAGGGTTTTAGAAACTGTGTGCTAAAAACCAGAACCAAGTATATAATTCACTTCCCATTATATCACACTTTCCAACTTCACTTCATGCAGCTCCCACTTTGTTCACTAAGCTCTTGCCTCTCTGGCTTATCCTAAGCCCCCAGTACACCAGGCTCTTTCCCACATGAGGAGCTGGGCACATGCTGACCTCTCTGTAAGAAGCACTCCTCCCCCTACTTAACTGTAGTTACAGCTTAAATATCAGTTGCTAAAAGAGGCTTTCCCCAATCCTTCCCTCCAAAGTAGACATCCCTTGTTTTTTTCCCCTTCATAATCCATATTCTTTCTTTTCATAGCACTAATAAGTTTGAAATTTGTTATTTGTGTATTTTTTTTCTCTCTTTATTCTCTACTAGACTCTGATGTTTCTTAAGGGCAGAAACCATGTCAATTTATGTCAATTTAGTTGACCATTGTTTGTCCAGTGCCTTGCACAATGCCAGGCATCTAGTACATGTTAAACTCACTGAATAAATAACTTTTTATAGAATTCATTTTGATATAATTTGAATGAAAATTCTGATGCATATGCCCTAGAATTTAGGATAGGGTTGAGGATTACTGAATTTAAGTGTATAAATGGGTACCCCATAAAAGATGTTTTTTCCACTTCCATTATGGGTGGATTAAGAATAATAAGAGCTAACATTTACTGAATCTTTGCCATGTTTCAGGCACTTTATATGTATTAATCTAATGATCTTTACTACAGACATATGAGGTTGTTTACAGGTGAAAGCCCAAGGTCAGAGAGATTAATTAACTTGCCCTAGACTAAACAAACATGAGAGAGCTGGGAATTTTGAACCCAAGCAATTTGGTTCAACTACTATGCCCTCTAGAATAAAAGGAAACAAGTTTAAGTGTAATATAACTACTTTAGGTTAGAAAGAAGGAAGTCGTCTCTGACTATAAACACTGAATAAATTCCTAAAAAAAAAAAATTCTCTAAAGAGCTCTAAAAATTCCATGACAGCTTCTCGTTTGTAATGGGAGACATTTATAAAAGTGCACATAGTACTGAAGAAGGAGACCCAGGCATCTAGGATCACCTCCCGCTTGACTTCCACACTGCATTTCAACAGAAGAAAAGGCTGGCCAACTGGCACCTCCTAAATTACCTTCCTATAGATAGCAGGCATGGTATCTCTCTGGAAGAGATTGTTTTTACTTAAACAAGATCAAAGCCCCACCCCACTCCTCCATCACCAAGACCCTTTCACATGTAATTTCTAAAACTGTAAAGCCAAGACCCTTTCGTGTGTTAATTTCTAAGGCTATAAACCCAAGACCCTTTCATGTGTAATATCTAGAGTGTAAGCCTATATAAAGGCAGAGCCTCTCTTTGTTAAATGAGCTTGGCTGTTAGACAAAGAATTGTCACCTAGCTCCCTCTTCCTTCCTAGTCTGGTGTCCGAGAGGTCTGTTTCTCACAGAGGTCTGTTTTTCGTGGTAGTTTCTGCATCAGTAGCAATGTTAGAGATAGTTAAAAACTGTAAACAAACTAAAGGTCATTAATATGGAAAATGGAGAATAAAGTATAAGGTAGAAAACAACATAGACGACTCTCAAAAACAATGTTTTGTTTTGTTTTGTTTTGTTTTGTTTTGTTTGGTGGGCTAAGGCCAAAAAGGTTGTTAGCCTCAAAAACAATGCTGAGCAAAAAAAAACAAGCTGCAGAAAAATGCTAATTTCTATAAAATTCAAAAATGATCAAAATGAAATCTACTATTTAGAATATAAATGAAAAGTCTATGAAGAAAACCCAAAGAATAATTAACTATAAAAACTTGATCCAATGGTTATCTCTGGTGAGGAAAAAGAAGAATGCAATTGGGAAGGGATGTGTAGATGGTTCCAAAAGCACTGTTAATGTTCTATTTCTTAAGCTGGAGAGCAGGTACAAGTATTAATTTTTTTTCCTTTGGCCTCATGGATTCAGCAGAATGGGAATGCCCAAGGAAGCAATGTCATGTCAAAAAAAAAAAAGATGAGAGGGTCCAAAGATTATAAGCATGAGCCTACCTGATATTGAACACACCTCGCTTTATTGTTTCTCCAGCTTTAGTGCTGGGAGCCTGTACTCAATTTCCTGATTACAAACATTTGCTAACTCACCTGGGCAAGGGCTCAGTTGAGTCAGAGCTAACTAACCCTGACATGCAGAAGCAAACAGCCAGTTAACAGTGTGTTGATGACTACTTCCCCCCAAATTCCCCACCTCCATGAAATGTGCTGTATCCTGGCAGATGGGGCTAGCAAGTATATTTTCAGTTTACTTAGAAGCACTCAGAAAGGACTAACTGACTATAGCAGAGGAAAAACCCCTAATGGGGAGTTTTAAAACACCTTCAGACACTCTCATATGCTTTGAACCCTGAGTACCTACATATAGTTATAACCACAAAGGATAGCTCAAGAAAAGGGGTTAGGGATTTGGTTGAATGACTGGCTGCCCAATCTTCAGTTAGTAGGGCCATTTTCACCACTTATTTTAATACTTACTCACTAAAACTACAGAATTAACTGGGTACTGATACTAAGATTACAACTATCATCCAAAACTCTCATTTTCAAATTTTGCTTTTTTCAGAAAACAATTAAACCCATTAACTTGATGAAAATATTTATAAATGTAAAAGTAAAAAAAAATCTGTGTAAACAATGTATTAGTTTTATACACTGCAATAAAATGAAATATTTAACTTGGAAAAAGGGTTCTTTACTATTTAAACAAAGGTCTGAAAACATGTATACTATGTATTCTCAAACTGGACAAAATGTGAATTTTTATGAACTTAATGGATGTTTATGTCCTTACCCACCAAAGTATAGCCTGACTTTTCTTTCCTCGCCTTAGCGTTCACCTCAACTTTTCCCTTAACTTTCCTACTCTAGGCTGTCAGCTCTTATTTTCCAGTTAAATATATTAAAATAGAGGTTGTGAGAGCAAAAGAAGCAATAAGTAAAAAAATTAAGTCAAGGGATGATGAATTTGGGATAGGAATTACCTGCCCCAGGGATTAACCACGGGGATACATCTAGGTAGATGATCATTATCGTCTATTTACAGGGGAGAAAATGAAGTGTATATAGTGTATATGGGAAAAACAGAATGCCAAGTACACTAGAAATGGAAACTAAAGGTTTCTCATATTTCCTATTTTTCACAAATTATCTTTTACTTTAGTCACATATATTTCATTTGCAATATGTTAGTCATGAAGTCTAACTCAGTTTTCATTTTCGGAGGTGGTATAATATAGCAGCTTGGAGCATAAACTCTGAAGTCAAACACCCTATGTTCAAATCCTTGCTCTGCCACTTACACTTTATGAAACTTTGGGTAAATCATTTAACATTACCATGTGCTGCTTTCCTCATGTGTAAAATAAATCAGTGTACTATATCTACATATGCCACAAACTTCACAGAACAGTTATAATTTTTAACCTTAGTCATACATGTTTTTGTTTATTGATTGGTTTTGTTTATTTGTTGTTTTTGAGATGGAGTTTCACTCTTGTTGCCCAGGCTGGAGTGCAATGGCGCAATCTCAGCTCATAACAACCTCCACCTCCTGGGTTCAAGCAATTCTCCTGCCTCAGCCTCCCGAGTAGCTGGGATTACAGGTGCCTGCCACCAAGCCCAGCTAATTTTTTGTATTTTTAATAGAGACAGGGTTTCACCATGTTGGCCAGACTGGTCTCAAACTCCTGACCTCGGGTGATCTGCCCACCTGGGCCTCCCAAAGTGCTGGCATTACAGGTGTGAGCCACTGCACCTGTCCCATCATATGTGTTTTTTTTTTAATTGAGAGAAATAAAATATATTTACCCATATACTTACCATTTCTGGAGTTCTCAATTTCTCAGAAGATCCAAGTTTCCATCTGGTATCATTTCCTTTCAACCTGAAGAACTTCCTTTAGCTAAATTTCTTGTAGCAAAGGTCTGCTGGCAACAAAATCTCATTTTTGTTTATTCAGTGTTATTCCCTCTTTCCAAGTATAAACTCCCTTTCAGTTTATTCCTGCTATGGTCACTCTCCGGTCCCTTCAGCGAGTTGTGGGTTTTCTGTATTTTATCCAGAATTTATCAAGGATTAGTTCAATATGAGCTACTCCACCATTACTAGAAGTGGCTCATATTTTAAGGTGCCAGAAAAGTTTTAAATATTCAAACATTATTCTTGGACATGTGACCATCATTTGAAAGATGAACTACAATGCTTCAACATGATACATTCATAGTTACTGCTGTCATATCATAAATTAATTCATGAAGTCTATTGGGTTATAACTCAGCAACCTAATTATTTCAGCAATGTTTCTATTTTTCCCACATATAAAACATTTTACTCTCTCCTATGTAAACCTGATAATGATCATCTATCCAGAAACATAATCATGTACTTAGTTGTTTCTTCTACCAGTTTTATTTGTTTAATAAACAACAGAAACCAACTTCAGTAAACTTTAACAGAAAATTATTGCAAGAAATCAGATAAATCATGGAAGTAGTGGATGTATAGAAAATCAGGCTCCAGAGGAAATGGAAGGAGGCAAGGAATGGCAAATATCCTGTATCACGTATTCCAGTCCCATATACCTTGGAACCCACTGAATACTTTTCCTCACTCCCCACCCCCATACCTCTAGACTCTCAACTATTCCACAGCTATTTCATCTAACTAATCTAATACCAATCATTTACTTAAGACTAAGCACCCTGGGCAGGACTATCTGATTGGCTCAGTCTAACTGCCAGGAGTAGCTAGGTAGAACCTTATCATGTGTAGTATTTGCCCCAAATAAAAAGGATATCCAGCTATAAGTTATTTCTAATATGTTACTGTTAATTATAAATTGGACAGTAGGCCAGGCAAGGTGGCTCACACCTATAATCCCAGTACTTTGGAAGGCTGAAGTGGACAGATCACCTGAGGTCAGGAGTTTGAGATCAGCCTGGCCAAGATGGCGAAACCCCACCTCTACTAAAAATACAAAAATTAGCTGGGCGTGGTGGCGGGCACCTATAATCCCAGCTACTCAGGTGGCTGAGGCAGGAGAATCACTTGAAGCTCGGAGGCAGAGGTTACAGTGAGTAGAGATTCAATCATTGCACTCTAGCTTTGTAACAGACTAAGACTGTCTCCAAAAAAAAAAAAAAGTATAAATCACTGGCAAGAGAGTAAACAGAACAAAATCATACAATATGAGAAATCTGTAAAAATAACTTGTCATGCTTGCTTTTTCCTTGGTTCAGTGCTTCTAATTATTTTGGAGTTAAAAGTTATGCCCAACTTAAAATCTGATATACAAAGCTCTCATTTTTAAAACACATAGGGCAAGAAATAATAACTTTAGTTAGAAAAGGATTCTTGCTCTTCAAAAGTTTTCATTGGCCAGGTGTGGTGGCTCACACCTATAATCCCAGGACTTTGGGAGGCCGAGGAAGGAGGACTGACTGAGGTCAAGAGTATGAAAGCAGCCTGGGCAAAATAGCAAGACCCTTTCTACAAAAAAAATTTTTTGAATTGGCTGGTGGCATGTGCCTGTAGTCCTAGCTACTTCAGAGGCTGACGCCAGATCATTTGAGCCCAGGAGGTGGAGGCTGCAGTGAGCCATGATCATGCCACTGAACTTTTGCCTGGGCAACAGTGCAAGACCTGTCTCAAAAAAAAAAAAAAAAAAAGGATTCATTGCTGGATTCCTTTATATAACTGCCTCTCTCATTGCAACTGAAATAAGATTAAATTTAGAAAAACTCTATTTTCTTCTACTTTCTGAATCAGGACACAGGTTTTAACCAATCAATTTCTTCTTTTATAACAAGAATGTCATTTTATTCATTTATAGATGTATGCATTTTAAGGTGCCTACCCTCACAGAATTTCCATCTTGGGTAGACATAAATAAATTTAAAACATGGGTAAACATGAATTAATTACTCTACTGAAGCTACAAAAATCAAGCTAATATGAAGTACCAGGGGTACCAGTATCGAACAGTAAGAAAAGAATGTAAAAGACTGAAATTCAGTGAGTGTTTTGGCTATCTTTTCCATTTGTCTGTCATTGACTAGGCTATGCTACAATTCTGTAGAGAAAAAAGTTGTAGAAAACTGATAATAACACAAGTAATTCCTGTCCATAAAAATGCAAATTATGTCTTGTAGAATGCTCAGTGGATATTCATCAGTTTTGCCAGTTTTTGCATTCAATATGTGGTACTTCAACTGGCAATAATATCATTATTGGGTTAAATATAATCTTTGAGAAATAATCATTTTCTATTTGTCTGAGAATCATGGTCATATTCACTTTTTAACTTTTTCCTTTAAAAACAGTCTGCTTGGTAGAGGGTTAGAATAGAAAGATAAACATATGTATCATTCACAATCAATAATTCTGTAATGCAATCTTGAAAAACACGGCAAAGGAGGGCTGCCTAGAGGACAACAGCTACAACTAAACAGACTTGGGATCAATACAATAATTATTTCTCTATATTACATAATGGAAATACTCTAGAAATGTACTGTTCTCTACTATAGATAGTATGTCTCTCTATATAAAACATACATATTACATATACACATATACCATATGTGTAAATATAGTATATACATATATACATATGTATACTGTGTAAACACAGTATAAATGGTATATATTGTATATATACTGTATACTAAAGATATCTTATTTACTATACAGTATATATACTTCATACTACTAAAGATATTTACTATACAGTATATATGCTGTATACTACTGAAGACATCTTATTTACTACACAGCATACTCTATACTACTAAGGATACCTTATTTACTATATATTTACACATATAAAGTATACAGCATTCAGTATATACAAATGTGTGTGTGCATATATGTATATTACAGACAGTATAGAAAATAACTGTGCCAATATTTAAACAGGAGATCATTTCTATTATTTAGAATACAATCTAGTAAATAACATGAATTTTAGACTAACTGTGGCATTTTAACTCTTTACCTAGTTTTACACTATTTTAATACAATGAGGAGCACAATTCATAATTTGACATCAAGAGCTTATTTCCTTTTTACAGGCACAGTTAAGTAATTTTATCTTTGCAATCAGACATAGTATAAAGACAGGGCAAACCAAAGTGTTTTTCCTACCCTCACATACCACTCAACACATTAATCACAACAGACGTATGTGGGTTTCCCTGCACACTCCAATTCTCTAGCAGATAACAAATGAGTTGTCCCATAATTTAAGCCAATTCTGACACTCTGCCTGGAAATAGCATCAGATCCCCAAAGGTAAGGACTCAGTCCCACAAGACTGTCCCCCACCCCCTACTTCTGACACCAATCACAAGCCCCATGTTGTGACCTGTGCTTCTGACCAACTGGCTATATATCGGGGTTCCCATGAACCCCTCTTCTGGTTCAATTAATTTACTAGAGTGGCTCCCAGAACTCAGGGAAACTACTTACATTTATCCATTTATGACAAAGGTTATTACAGAGGATACAGATGAACAGCCAGATGGAAGAGATGCATAAGGCAAGGCATGTGGGAAGGGGTACTGAGTGCCATGTCCTCTCTGGGCATGCTACTCTGCAGGCACCTCCAGCTGTTTAACTATCCAGATCTCTGAACCCTGTCCTTTGGGGTTTTATGAAGGTTCCTTTATGTAGCCATGACTGATTAAATCAATAGCCATGGGGGATCTATCCAACCTTCGGCTTCTAGAAGTTGTGGGGTTCAGCTGAAAAAGCCAACCCTCGGCCAGGCGTGGTGGCTCACATCTGTAATCCCAGCACTTTGGGAGGCTGAGACGAGTGAATCACGAGGTCAAGAGATCGAGACCATAATGGCTAACATGGTGAAACCCCATCTCTACTAAAAATACCAAAATTAGCTGGGCAAGGAGGCACACACCTGTAGTCCCAGCTACTCAGGAAGCTGAGGCAGGAGAATTGCTTGAACCCAGGAGGCATAGGCTGCAGTGAGCCGGGATCTTGACAGGGCACTCCAGCCCAGCAACAGAGGGAAACTCCTACTCAAAACAAAAAAAGAAAAAAAGAGCCAACCTTCTAATCACAAAGTTGGTTCCTGTGGCAACCAGCCCCCCGTCCTGAGGCTATCCAGGAGGCTTCCACTGCCAGTCATCTCATTAGCACACAAAAAACACATCACTTTAGAGGTTCCGAAGATTTGGGCTGATGTGTGCCAGGAACCAGAGGCAAACACCAAATATGTTTCTTATTATATCATAAATCATATATACAAATATCCATCATTAACAGATTTCTCATAGGCAACTTAATAATAAAATCAGATTTTCATAGCCAGAAAACACCATGTTCTTTCGAAATCTTCACTATGAGGTAGTTCCACAATGTAGTTTCAAACATTCTGAATGTGATTAATTTCAAATAACAGTAGCTAAAATGCTTTTTAAAAATTCCTTTGCAATCAAGTAGTTCTAGTGAATATGGTAACTTATTTTAGATGCATATTTCAAATTTTTATATTTAATCCGACCTACAGTGTAATTTCCAAAGTGATATTTCCTGAAGCCAAAACCCAGACTTCACGTCTCTAAAGTAATCTTGCCTTATAGTAGTTTCAACTTCAGTAAGCCTTTATCCCCTTCCCAAAGTAGCTCTGGCTGGCCTGGGCTTGTTGTAAATAGTTGGTTCAGTCAGACAGCTTTTTAACTGTCGACACCCTTAACAGTTCACACAATGCACACGGAAAGTATTGTACCTTAAAGATGTGTTTCCTTTAAATAAAGTTTATTGTTTGGGAGAGTCTGCTGAACGGAAATCAGACAGCTTTACGTTCTCTAGAAAAGAAGTGAAAAGGCATCTCATCTCACTTTTCCCTTCCTTTATCCCATTTCAAGCATGACTCAGAAATTAAATATTTTATATAGACAGAAAAAGTAACATATCATTAAAGGATGCAAACCTGCAAAATCTAAGTCAGTCATGTAAGCCTGTGAGATTGCCAAAAGCTGTTCTACATTTTTAATATCTGAAAATAATCAAATAATTTTGTGTCAAATAGAAATTTTCCAAGCTCCCCAGTATATCCCCTCTAAAATTTTCAATAAATATACTTGATATGAAAAACAGCATTTTATCCAAATATCAAATATTATACTGAGTATTTGAACAGCAAACACAAACAGTCCTAATCCAAATCATAGACTATGTTGTGAAATGTTAATGTATTTAAATTTTTTAATTATACATGGAATTAAATACTGCACTTTAAACAATTAGTTATTAATATTTCATTCATATTAAATAACAAGAACACATGAACAAGTGATACCCAACACAGGAAATGTTCAAAGGTAAATTATACATTGTGGGAAGTCTATTTTTGACTTCTACAAAATGTTAACTGGAAACACTCTACACAGATATTCACAGAAACACTGAATAGCTCTTTTAAGGAAATGCTAAATAATGACGCTGTAATAACAGAAAAGTTAACAAAAATACACTGTGTTATATTTATGTATCTTAATCAAGCCAAATTAATAAGGCAGAGTTAACAGTCATGGTTTCACAATAATTTTGGTGAATAATACAAGTTATCAAATTACTGGAAATCCTTGTCCCAGTTTTATACCAATTTTCAGCATTATTATCATTTAAAATAAATTTAAACAAATCTCACCATATTAGTATTCTGAAAATAACCCAAAAAGTAAACCACTTAGCTTATATTGCCTACAGGCAGAACAGAGCTCTGAGGACTCTGCCTGTAGGATGAAAAACAGGATGCAAATCCATATTGCCAATTATATCTACAGTAGCAACTTAGGAAAACTGCCCTTTCCACCAACGCTACTATAAGAGGAGCCAGAGATATTCCATGTAAAGAAATATGTATTCTAAACATCATGATTCCTCTCCAACTGTGGCCACACCTGAGTGTACTGGGAATGGGCACCTGACATAGCCTGGTGTTGATAAGTAAAACATGAGAAACTTAGTAGGGGAAGCTCTGCCCAAACAGCAGCAGTGATGAACTCCCAGGCCAATCTACCTCTGTCTCTCTAAGGAACTGTGGACATCCAGACAATGAAGAGCAAGAAGAAAAGCAGAAAGATTTTAAAAGTTAAGTTAGGTTATTGATGAAACACTGGAAGGACAGATAACACAGAACCCATAACTTTTTGAGATTGTAGAATGGTCTATCAATTCTATTCTCCATGAGATTCACTATTCTTAATGAGGCTCAAATAACAGCCCTATTTGTTCCTGTTTAGGAGAGGAGAAACAGGACTGGAATCTCACAGTTTGGCCTCATTAAGAATAGTTTTGTCCTCTCCTAAATAGGAACAAATAGGGACATTATTTGAGCCTCATTAAGAATAATTGAATCTCATAGAGAATAGAATTGATAGGCCATTCTAGAATCTCAAAAAGTTATGGGTTCTGTGTTACCTGTCCTTCTAGCTTCAGCAGTCCACAGACAGACAGACAAGATAGATAATGCTATAGTTTGGATATCTCCACCAAATCTCATGTTAAAATGTGATGCTATTGTAATCATATTAAAAGGTGAGGACTTTATGAGGTGATTAGGTCATGAGGGCTCTGTCTTCATAAACTGGTTAACATTGTTATCATGAGGATGGGTTAATTATTGTGGGAGTGGGCTCCTGATATGTTTGGCCCCCTTCCTCTCTCTGTCTCTCACACTTGCTTGTCATGTGATGCCCTCTGCCATGAGACAATCCTCACCGGAAGCCAATGCCACACTCTTAAACTTCCCAGCCTCCAGAACTATGAGCCAAATAAACTTCTATCCTTTATAAATCACCTAGTCTATGGTATTTGTTACACAGCAGCAAACAAAGGCAAATAAGGAAAAATTCAAACCTACAATAAAAATGCCATTTATTAAGCAGTGAAAAAATGACACACTTTGAAAATCATTTTACAACCATAGTAATAATTGATTCAGGCAAAAATCATCAATGAGTGCTAAAACTATGAGTAAAAGTTTGGTGAGAAACAGGATACTAACGTAGTCTCAAAGTATCTCCTTACTGATTATTAATTACAAGGGGAAATAAACGGTAATTTTATAATAAAGAAATCTGGTGAATACCTTAGCCAAATTATTAAAATCAACATCACAAATAATAAGACATACTGATTTAATGCCCTCATAAGGCCACAACATCAGCTATGTAATCTTCCTCTCAAAAATGCAAACCTGAATTTAATCACAAAAAAATACCAAACAAACCCAAATTGAGGGACAGTCTCAAAAAAACTAGCCTATATTCTTCAGAAATATCAAAAGAATTGAAGACAAAGACGGCTGATGAACTGTTCCAGATTACAGGAGATTAAAGAGATATGACATCTAAATTAAATGCACAATCCTGTATGAGGGGAAAAACATGGGACATTACTGAGACAACTGGCAGAGTGTCAACAGAAGAATATATTAGATAATTGTATACATCAATGTTAAGTTTCCTAACTGTATGGTGGTTAAGCAGAAGAATGCCCTTTTTCTTGGAAAATATTCACTGAAGAATATAGAAACATAAAAGGACACATTGTCTGCAACTTACTCTTGAATGATTCAGAAAAATGTGTGGCAAGGGGACAGTGTGGTGGGAATGTGATAAAGCAAATGTGACAAGATGTTTAAAATGGTAAATCACGCTGAGTAGGCCTTAGAAGTTCTTTTTACTATTCTTACAACTCTTCAGTAAATCTGAAATTATTTCAAAATAAAAGACTAAAAAAAAAAAAGCTTAGCTTATAAGAGAGAGCACTTCTCTTTACTAAAAAGTAGGAACTAAAAACCAAGTGGTAGGCATACAAAGCTGTGTTAGAGCTTAGTTCCATAAGACATATTTCCATATGTCTTTGTGTAAGAGAATGTACAGTGCAAGAAAGCAGAAACCGGGAGTGGCCCAGCAAACAACTTGAGTTTAGAAGAGAGAACTGAAAAACTAGAGAAGACAAGGTAGTTAGTTTCCTGGAGAGGGAGAATCATACAGAGAGAACTCCAGAGAATTTCAGAGGGTTCAGCTGAGTACTGATAGCACATGCATATGATAAAACCATGAAGCTGGAGAAAGAGCATCCAGAAATGATTACAGATAACAGTGCTTGGCACTCATATCGGGCTGGGAATAGTGCCTGTTCTCACCAGCCTGACAGAAAAACTTTGTGATTCACAATCAATGGGTAGAGCATACAGAAAAGTCTTGGCTCTGGAGCAAGAAATTATTAGCCCTAGTAGCTGAGGACTACTCAGATCCTAATATTTAATAAACCTTAAAAGCAAGTTTTTAAAGAATCAAACTATTTTCAAGTAATTCAACTGCATCACAGAATAAAGCTCAAAGTTATTTATAGAAGGATAAAATCATCTAAGCTGGGCATGGTGGCTCACGCCTGTAATCTTAGCACTCTGGGAGACTGAGACGGGCAGATGGCTTGAGTCCTGGAGTTTGAGACCAGCCTTGGCAACATGGCAAAACCCTATCTCTGCAAAAAACTACAAAAAATTAGTCAGGCATGGTGGTACACACCTGTAACCCCAGCTACTTGGGAGCTGAGGCTGGAGGATTGCTTGAGCCTGGGAGGATGAGGTGCATTGGCCACTTACTCCAGCCTGGGCATCAGAGCAAAACCCTATCTAAATTTTAAAAAGTGATATTTGAAATCTGACATTTAATTTAAAAAATTACCAGAATTCCAAAGAAGCATAAAAATATGGCCCATAATAGAAATAAAAATTAATTAAAACCAAGCCAGGACTGGCAGACATGCTATAAACAGGAGATAAGAATATTAAAACAATGATTATAACTGCTGTATTCCATATGTTAAACAAACATAGTAGACATAAAAAAGATATTTTAAAAGACCCAAATCCAACTTCTACACATAAAAACTGTGTGTAAAATGAAAAACTGGATAGAATGAACAGCATATTAGACATTGCAAAATAAAAAATTAGTGGCTTTGAAGATACAGCAACAGAAACTTTACAAAATGAAACCTAGAAAGAAATGAGAATTTGAAAAATAGAGCACCAATGAGCCATGAGACAACTTCAGTCAGCTCATACACATATAACTGTCATCCCCAAAACAGTGCCAGAATCGAAGGGCAGACCGAAAAAAAAGATTTGAAGAAACAAGGCCAAAATTTCCCAATTCACTGAAAACTACAAACCTATAGATCCAAGAAGCTCAATGAACCCCAAGCAGAAGAAACATGAAAAAGACAATACCAAGGCACATCATAACGAAATTACTGAAAACCAGTAATAAAAAGAAAACCGCTAAAAGACACTTAAGTACAAATACATAAAGATGATAGCAGATTTTTCATCAGAAACAAGGCAAATGAAAAAACAGTGGATCAAGATCTTCAAAGTACTGAAAGAAAAAGCTATCAACCTAGAACCCTATATCCAGTGAAAATATCTTTCAAACAAACACTTTTCCATACATACAAAAGCTGAGAGAATTTTTCAACAGCCAGTCCTCACAAGAAATATTTTTTAAAAAGGAATTACATTAGGCAGAAGAAAAATTATACTATATTAGAATATAGTTCTATAAAAAGAAATTAAAGGACTGAAAATAGTACCTATACTGATGAATATTTAAGATGTTTTTCTCATCATTTAAATCTCTTTAAAAAATAATTGACTAAATAAAAATAACAATGATGTTGTATGGAACTCATAACATGTAATAGTAAAGTATACGTCAACCATAGCACAATGGTCAGAAAGGGAGAAATGGAAGTAAATTATTGGAAGGTATTTATACATGAAGTCGTATAATGTTACTTGAAAATACACTATGATAAAAGGATGTATGCTGTAAACCCTACAGCAGTCACTAAAATAATTAGTTACTATCAATAAGCCAACAAAGGTAATAAAATGGAATTGTAAAAAATTTCAATTAATCAAGAAAAGAGAGAACAAAGAACAAATGGGACGAACTGAAAATAAATAACAAGATGACATTTAAATTTAACCTTGAAATTTTGAATAGAATTTGGAAAAATGGAAATAATTCTTTTATGGTACAAGTTTCATGTGTGACTTTCTATTCTTTCTCAAATTTGCTATTCAATAATAAAAGATAAAGTTCTAAACCACCATGTTTTATATAAGATAGGATACATAAGAGTGGTCAGTGCCTACAGTCCCAGCTACCTGGGAGTCTGAGACAGAAGGTTCATTCAAGCCCAGGAGTTCTAGACCAGCCTCAGCAACATAGCAACACCACATCTCAAAGAAGAAGAAGAAAAAGAGTGGTCAGAGGTATATGCGTATTTTAAATAAATAAATAAATAAATAAAACAAGACTATGTGCAGTGGCTCATGCCTATAATACCAGCACTTTGGGAGGCCAAGGCAGGAGTATCACTTGAGCCCAGGAATTTGAGGCTGCAGTGACATGATCATACCATTGCACCCCAGCCTGGGAACCAGAGTGAGACCACCTCAAAATAAATAAATTAATGAATAAATACCCACATACTAACACAGCTTAAAAAGAAGTAGATTACCAATATGTTGAAGACCCCAGTACCCCCTCTCTTACTCTCCTCCCCAAGCAACCACTATCCTGAATTCTGAATCATTCCTCTGCTCTTCTTTATGGTTTTACCAGATGTGTATGAAATCATGAATAACAGTATTTGTTATAAATTTTTAATTTTTATAAAAATTAAATCATAGTGTATATATTCTTTTATGGTTTGCTTTTTTCAATCAACATTGTATTTCTGATACTCATCCATGCTGGTGTGTAGCTATGTTCTATTCATTTTCAATGTATTTTTACATTTTCTTATTGATGTCCACATCGGTAATTTCTAGAGCTGTGCTCTTAGAAGCAGTGCTTATGAACATCTTGTACATCTCTTGATTTAAATGGGTATGTAAAGTAATGGAATTGCTACATTATGTTTCCAGACATAATGATCACTCTATGTTATTAGTTTCATTTCATTAATGAATGAAGGCTTAGAGACCAAGAAACTTGTTCAAGGTCACACGGCTAGGTAGTAAAGTTAAAACCAATAAATTCTACTTATTTCACTTGAAAAAACTCAAGGTTAGGTAGCTCATACTTCTGGAAACATGTAATTATCAAACAGAATCCTGATGAATCATGTTTTATCTTGTCTTTAACCTAGAGTTAAAAGAGGAGGTGCTAGCAAATTATTCACTCAATTCTACCACTTGACCACTCACAGCAACTTGACTATATAATGATCACGATTAGAACTTTTATTCTATTAAAATATCCTGTATTTCACCACTACTGAAAATTCTAGTCAAATGTTATAGTTTAAAATGTGTGCAAATTGTGTACATATAAAATTGTAAGACATAGTAATAAAGTGGTTCTCATTGTGACTACAATTTTAAATTAAATTACAAGTACTTTTATTTTTGCCATAACTAAATTTGGAATTACTATGTTTAAGATTCACTGAAGTGAATAGTTATTTTTTAAAATACTACATATTCATTTTAGAAATTTAAGAATACTTTCAAAAATGTCATACATGTCATTTAAGCCAACAAAATAATTTCCAAGATCCCTAGCATTATACTTAAATAGTAAAAACGGTAAAAAGCCAAAGTTTTATTTTCAGCCAAGGTCAACTACTTAGCTCTGCAGTTTTCCCTTTAAAAAATATTTGTAATAAGGCCAGTTGCGGTGGCTCACACCTGTAATCCCAGCACTTTGAGAAGCCGAGGTGGGCAGATCACAAGTTCAGGAGTTCGAGACAAGCCTGGCCAATATGGTGAAACCCCATCTCTACTAAAAATACAAAAATTAGCTGGGCATGGTGGCACACACCTGTAATCCCAGCTACTCCGGAGGCTGAGGCAGGTGAATTGCTCGAACCCAGGAGGTAGAGTTTGCAGTGAGCCAAGACCATGCCACTGCACTCCAGCCTGGGTGACAGAACTAGACTCCGTCTCAAAAAATAGTCATATATATGTATATACATATATGTGTGTGTAATAATTTGGTCTCCGATTTATTTCACAAGTCTTAATCTTGCTTTTTAAATAATCCTATTTTCAATCACACTCTATTATCTAACACGATTGTTTATTAATTACATGATCCTATGGTAAAGAACATATTTCTAAAAATGTAGCTAAACCAACAGCAATGTAAAGGCATCTTTACATTACAGTACTCTCTAAATATTACATTGTTACTTTCAACAAAAAGGAATGAGGTTATAACAAAATTGCTATAAAATAGCTTAAAAGCGTAATAGTACTTCATTAAAGAAAACATTAAAATGAATGTGTTTTAAATAGATCTATATCAATTTTATATATGCTACAGATAAAATTAATATGAGGTTAAATAATTTTCTTTACTTTTTTTTTTTTTTTTTTTTTGAGACAGGTGAGGATCTCACCCTGTCGCCAAGGCCAGTGTGCAGTGGTGCCAATGCAACCTCTCCTCCCTGGGCTCAAGCAACCCTCCCACCTCAGCCTCCTGAGTAGTTGGGACTACTACAGGTGCAAGCCACCATACTCAGCTAATTTTTAAAAAATTTTTTGTAGACAAGGTCTCAGTATATTGCCCAGGCTGGTCTCCAACTCTTGGACTCAAGCGATCTTCCGGCCTCAGCCTCTCAAAGTGCTGAGATTACAGGTGTGAGCCACCATGCCTAGCTGAGGTTACATAATTTTATACTATAAAAAAGCATAAGATCTTGTGAGTTCCAAAGCGCCTTGGGTATCAACAGCCAACATTCTATTTCATGGATTTTAAACTTAATGCTCCTTTAATATCTTTCCTAGATGTTGTTAGAATAGTATTTCAAACATTTTCTACAATTTGAATTAAATATTACCTTACTAAATAATGCGAGGCTGGACAAAAAAAAATAAGTTTATCTCCAAATACAGCATAACAGTTTAATGCTGTTTGTTGCCTTAACAAAAAATGAATGTCTGCAACACATTCACAAACCACCTGGAGATTCAAACTCACAATGAAATTGCAATGACATATTGTGCTACTTGACGTTAGTTATTAACAAGACGGTTCAAAAAGAAGGAAGGGAACACAATCTTATTAGTATAATTGGAAATGTGCTGATAGACCCACCTGACCAAACATCTTCTCTTGCAATGTATTCTATTACCTAAGAAAGGTAACTTTTTTTTTTTTTTGAGACAGTCTCGCTCCGTCGCCAGGCTGGAGTACAAGGGCGCGATCTTGGCTCACTGCAACCTTTGCCTCCTGGGTTCAAGCGATTCTCCTGCCTCAGCCCCTAGAGTAGCTGGGACTACAGGCATGCACCACCACACCCGACTAATGTTTGTATTTTTAGAAGAGACGAGGTTTCATCATGTTGGCCAGGATGGCCTCGAATTCCTGACCTCGTGATCCACCGCCTCGGCCTCCCAAAGTGCTGAGATTACAAGCATAAGCCACCACAACTGGCCTTATATTACGTGAGAAAGGTAATTTACAATCAGTGCTAATATACACCTTAACCTGGTTTACAAGGGCAACTAGCTATAAACAGAACAAGAGGCCCACGAGCTACCACACAGGTGATTTCAATTCCGTATGTCTGGACTGGATAGGAATACGGAGGCTCACACGTTTGTGGCCTTCTTGGAGTATGGGAATGTCCTGTCCTGCTACAGGACTGCAGTGAGAATTCTGGTCATGAAAACTCTCCCTTCTAAAATTCACGTAAATCAAGGACAAAAATCATGAGATTTTTAAGGACAATAACATGGAAAAATCTTTCTGTTAGCAGCTAGTAGAAGAATTCGTTTAGAAGGATGAGAGACATTTTTGGTAACAGCTCAGAGTAAAAAGCAAAACTCAGAGAACCTAGGCTTGAGAATAATGCACACCTACTAATTCAGGAGTAGACACATAAATTTGAGAGCTTTTGACATAAAAGTAGCATTTGAAGTGATGCAACTCATGAATTAGCTGACTGAGGGACTGAGTATAGACAGAATGCAGGCACCCCAATGTTAAGAGATCACAACAAAAAAAAAAGCTTAAAAAAAAACTTGGAAGGACTGAGAACCAGTGACAAAAGAGGAAAACCAGGAAAGTTTGTTGTCTGAGAGCCAAATGAATAAAGAGATACAAGGAGAGTCATTCAGGTATGATATTAATACATGCTAAAAGTAAAGCATTGCATTTCTTTCCAAAAATAGCAAATCCTCCAAAACGGAGAGAAAATTTGAAAGATATTACTTGGCATTCATTTATCAGTAATAGAGAAAAAAACGGAAGTTATAACAATGTGATCTAATAGAGATGTTTTAATCATTTTCATTACCTGTATGCTACTCCCAAGCATCGTATCTTCCTTTTAACATCCACATGAAACAAGCTTTTAAAGAGCACAGCAATTCTCTTGGGCAGCATTAATTTTAAAGAGAACCTCTTAAGTTGTTTTACCAGCTGAGACTGACTGACTAAACAACCACTGTCTCCCATTCAGCTTCCAGTCTTTCCTCAGAAATGCCGTTTTGGCATAACTTTAAGACTCAAGATTGTTTAAAGCGCACCCTGTTTCTTCCAAAAGAGAATGGGCAAAACAACAATCACGGAGGGCTTAGAGAAAGTTATATCCGAATACTGTGACCTCCTGGAAGGGAGAGGCTCAACTCCGACAAAGTAGATGCTCAATAAATATTTTTTTTAATTTAACTCTGGAAAAGCTCAATTTTACAGAGGGGTTGGGGTGCGCCTACTCCAGGGCACCCCCCCCTCCAAAATAGTTGCATTCCCACGCCCCTTATACTCGGCGCAGAGTTGGGACCCAGGAACACGCAGCCATCCGCCCTGTTAATAAAAGCAATGCGGAACGGCGCACAACCGTATTCCTGACTCTAAGGTTAAAAGAAAACCCCTTGCCCTCGGGCCAGGACTCACCTGCCTCGAGAGTGGGGAAGAAGCGCGGCTCCCGCTCGCTTCGGAGTAGGCGTCCCGCGAAAACTCTCGCCTCATCACCAGGGCAGAAGCTTCTACCCCGGGCAGAAGCTTCCTAAGCTAGAGTCCTTGGACCCGGGAGGGAGCGACACGCTCGCTCCGTCTCTAGGGTCTCCGGGCCGCCGCCGCCACAGTTCGCTCAGGTGCTACCCAGCGGCCTGAGTGTGCACGCACTCCCGCCTCGTCGCTTAGCAACCTTAGAAGCTGTCGGGTAGTCCCAACTTAACAATTCCCCTTCCCCTCCAGAGTGTGAATTGTTTTTTAAAAGATTTTGTTTCCGGGTCGAGCCAGCTTTACGCAGCGGAAGGTCTCTTTACCTCCCACGTTTACACTCAGGGAACGATGAAGTCTCAGTCGCGCGCGTGGGGGTGATGTCGCTAAGGTGTCGGTCTCTCCTCCCTAGAGTTACATACGCCGTCTCTCCCGCCAATTGCCAGGCGCCATCAGGCAGGTCCTTTCTTTATTAGCCCAAACCATCCGCGTGTCGTCGTCCTCCAATCAGAGCGGCTCATCCTCAGGGACTACTTTGCAATCGGCAAAGAGCGCAGTGAGAGGCACGTGAGAAAACCCTCTGGTCTCGGGAAGTGTAGTTCAGTACTTGAAGGAAACGTTTTGGCGATTGCGCCAGAACCAGGGCAGTGTAAACTGCAATTCCCAGAGAGCGCAGCGTCGCGAGCGGAGCCTTTTTTCGCTAACACCGCTCGCCCTCTCCGAGTCAGTTCCGCGATAGAGGTGACCTGACGCTCTGAGGTTCATTTTGCAGGCGTTGAAATTGTCCTCGCAGTTTTCAGTCATGGTGAGTGTGGGTCCCGGGTGCCTGCCCATCTCCGGCACTCGCGCCCTAGTGTGGGGTTTCTTGCACTTTAGGGACTTTTGGGAGGCCGCTCTGCAAGGCACTGTCCTTCGCGCCCTTTGGAAAGCTCGGACTCATTTTCTGGGGATTGTCGAAGTGACCCAATAATTGGGAAGGGATTGATGTCCACCTTGCGGGGCATGGGGAGGCCCTTAGGAGGACTCTGGAGAAGTATCTGTCCTTGGAGAGGCACGATCTTAATCTTGCTGCATGGCGAGAGAACAAAATACTATGCTTTAGCTATTTCCCGAAGGACGTTATGGCGTTTGTTTGATAAGGACGATAAGGTTTGCGATGGGAGGGAAAGGCTGGGTCCTAACCCCTTTTTCTCCTCATTAGCCCACAGTGTTTAAGGGCTTTTGTCACAGGGCCTTTGAAAGCAAAAAGCTGGAAGGGTAGTATTTACCAGGTGCTCCAGATTACGATCTGCGTTTGCAGGAGAGGTGTTTCCGCCATATCTAATTTCACAAAATGTTATTTGGAACCCCTTCATTGACCTCCTTTTGCAATGCCAGGATATGCTGAAGTGACGGCATCACTAGCCAGATAACTACTGCACATATTCTTTATTGAACTGTATGTTATGAGTTCCAGAAGCACCTCTTTTAAATGTAACAGTGTAACCATTTTGTCATGGAAGACCTGGATAACCTAGATCTCCATCTCTTGCCTCTGCTGAAAGAGAGGGGGAGGGGGAGGGTTAGTGAAGGAACTCTGACGTAGGAATAATCTGCGTACTGCTTGAAGGTGACATTTGTTATCACACTCAGAGAAACCACTTCATACTATAAACACAGTGGCTTTTATTTATAGTTGCGACTCTTTTTCCTACTTTATCTCCAAAATACTAAAATGGCTGGAGAATGTGGAGAAATGTTCGAATGAATTGGAAATTTTCCAGAACCTGAAAAGACACGTTTTCAAGGCAAGGGCATTACTCTCTCTGCCTGTATAACGGGGCCAGTGGAGACAGCCGCTAATTTGCAGTGGGTGTTAAACCTAGGTTTCCTAAATATTTTGTCACATAATTAGTCATTTAAATTACGGTTTCAGTGGTTTCTGCCCTAATAACCTTAGGTAAGCAGAGGTACCTATCTGAGAACCTTGGACATTTTGCTTTTAGAACTAAATGGGATTTTTTAAAGGTCATCTTGACGAATCTGCCCACTTCAGATCTTTAAGTTGAGTTTATTGAGACCCAGAGAGAATGTAATTTGCCCCAAGAGTCTCACACTCTTTCCATTTTTCTATATTATGTCTTATACTTATCAAGTCTTTCCGAATATTTATTTTGATAGGGACCACTGCAGTGGGGTCTCGCAGCGGGGGAGAGACAGTGTACTCAACTCTCTGAAAATTTATTTTTACTAGCTGAGATTTTGGATGAAGTTACCAGCTCATACTGCATATACAAACTCAACTATGTTATCTGCATGTAGATTTTTCTTATAGCTTTATTCCTTGCAATTCAAAATATTGGAATTCTAGAATTCAAAGGAAATTTGGAGATTATTTTATCTACTCTTATAATGTAGTCTGTTGAGGTCAGATAATTTTCCCAAGGTCACAGAGAGATTTTGGGCTCCAGATTCTTAGCTGGTTTTCCCTACCAAGGTCCCATCCCTAGAAGGTCACTGTGGTGCCAGATAGCAGAGAGACAAAACATAAAGAAGAATTTGTCTGGCAGTTTGCTGAAACTGACAGCAAACTCACACATGACTCAATTTCCTTGCCTCTTCAGGAGAGTGTATGAATGGTCAGAGTTAGAAAAGAGCCTTTTTTTGTAAGCTCATTCAAATGGGAGGATTCTTTGCTTGTTGTCTACAGGGAGTAACAGCAAAATAAACTGAAGGAATCTAAATGGTAGTGCTTATTTTTTGTGTTACAGAAATACATGTAATTTAGAAATATATATAAATTAGAAAGTGAAAAAGGAATATGTGGATCTGTCTGTGGAATAACAGAGACAATTAAATTCAATCTTTGTAGCTGAGAAGTTAGCACAGAGCCTGCATCTGCAGGAAGGTCATTGGTGCCTTGCTAAGAGCAAAGACATTCCTTCTTTGGATCTTGGCAGACTGCCCAGATATCTGAGCAAAGAATAGTAACCTATGTTCACAGTGTAACATTGTGAAAGTCAGCAGGACTCTCCCACTCTCCTGCTTTTCAGCTCCAATGTACCAGACCTGGATTTTTTTTTTCTCTGTTTCATCTTCAAACATTCAGACACTAAGCCTCATGCTACTATTAATAAGATGGAATTACCTACCTGTGAAAGTAATTTCTCCAAAGACACAGAAGGAAACTGCTGAAGTGGAATTAACTGTTCATTAGGTGGCCACAACCCCATCACTAAGGGCTGTGATACTGTGAACATGTTTTTAAGTGTACTAAAAAAACACGTTTTTAAGTAGCTACTAAAATTGACTGCATTATTCTAACCATACAGGTGACCTTATGGGAGGCTAAACTTTATAGATAGTGATCTTCACTCTCTCCCACCCCCCTTTTCTCATCCTAGCTTGCTTTACATTGAAGTAGTATGTGTTTATACTTGTTACCCTAACCTTCCCTCATTCAACAAATACTTGTTGAACACCATATGGAAATGCAAATTTATATCAAAGGCAGACTGCTCTCAAGGGGGCTTCACGGCCTGATAGAGAGCAGCAGACATGTAAATAGAAAACCACAGGCTATTAAAGTCTTTAGAGGAAAATTCTGTGATGATAATTATAAATACTCGTTACTACTGTTCTTAGTGCTTTGTGTGTTAACTCTTTTATTCCTTCAAACTGCTCTGTTTGTTAGATAGTTGCTATTATTGTCTCCATTTTACTATGGGGAAATAATACAGAGAGATTAAGTAACTTGTCCTAGAGCATACAGTTAATGAGTTATGGAACGAGGACTTGAATCCAGAAAGTCAGACTCCAGAGTCAATCTCTTTAACTACTACTCTCTACTGCCTCTCTAGCCCCTATTTTAGAGAATCGACTTATCCTCTTGTTTTCTTGTGATTCACCAATGGATTCCTTGGCCTAAAATAGGACCAAGTACATGATAGGAATTTAGTGGTGTTTTGTTCAATGAATGAATTAAATGAGACAGCAGTTCATCAGTAGATTTATAAGGCATTATCCTTAGTACCAGTGACATGAATAATTTTGTTAACTATAGTTGGAACTATTGTGGTCACCAAGTTTCCAACCTTCTGAATACATAGTATATATGAATAAAATACCTTTTGTCTTCATAGTATATATAAATAAATTTTTGTTTATTTGGGACAGGATCTCGCCCCATCACCAAGGCTGAAGTGCACTGACACAGTAATGGCTCACTGCAGCCTTCCAAGATTCAAGTGATTCTCCTACCTCAGCCTCCTAAGTGCCTGGAACTACAGCATGTGCCACCACATCCAGCTAGATTGTTTATTAAGAGACAGGATCTCACTATGTTACCCAGGCTGGTCTCAAACTCCTGGGCTCAAGTGATCTACCGCCTTGGCCCCCCAGCAATGTGCTGGGATTGTAGGTGTGAGCCACTGCATTCAGCCTTAAATATCTTAAATGAATAAAATATCTTTAAAAAAATTTGTTTAAGTATATTACATATGTTTCCAAACAGTTGTTACACATTTCCATCTTTTTGGTAGTTTTACAGGACCCAGCTATTCCTTCAAGGAAATATCGGAGTTGTAAATAGGTGCCAGGAGTTTTTCTAGTCAATTGAGATATAGCAGTAAATAAAATAGACAAAGTTCCTGTCCTTAAGGATCTTGCATTCTAAAGGGAAAGGGAGTAATAATAATAATTTTTTCCTCTATTCCCTTTTCCTCACCTATCCTACTTGACTTTAAGGAAAGAAGGGAAATGACAGAATGAAAAACATGTTTAGGCCATTAAAGATTTTTCTATAAATAGTAATAACAAATTAGAAAACAAATATTGTACAGTTAGCTATGATCATTTTTCTTCACCAATTAACCCTTTTTTTTTTTTTTTTTTTTTTGAGACTGAGTTCTTATTGCCCAGGCTGGAGTGCAACCGTGCAATCTTGGCTCACTGCAACCTCCACCTCCCAGGTTCAAGCAATTCTCCTGCCTCAGCCTCCTGAATAGCTAGGATTACAGACATGTTCCACGATGCCTGACTAATTTTTGTATTTTTAATAGAGACATTTTTAGAGATATTTAGTAGAGATATTTTATAGATATTTTTATATCTATAAAAATCTATTTTATAGATATTTTTATATCTATAAAAATCTATTTTATAGATATTTTTATATCTATAAAAATCTATTTTATAGATATT
>CAUYLG010005173.1:0-67821 GCA_963573385.1 Cacajao melanocephalus | reverse complement strand
AGCCTTTTTGCACTGGTTTCTTCCCATTTTTGTGGATTTATCCACCTGTTGTCTTTGTAATTGCTGACTTTCAGATTGGGTCTGAGTGGATGTCCGGCTTGTTGGTGATGAAGTTTTTTCTGTTTCTTAGTTTTCCTTCAGTGGACGCCCTTTCCCCACAGAGTTAGGCCTTCCTGGGTTCAGCTGTGCTTACTGTGAAACTCTCAGTCCTCAGCGCTTCCAATTGCTGTTCTCCTTGTGGGGATGGGACCAGCTAAGCCCAACTCAAAGACCACCCAGTCCCGTATACTCCGCACCGAGAAGTGCTGTGCCGCGCCGGCAAAAAGAGTCATGCTGGCAACCCGTGTGGCTCCTCCGCTGGGTAGTTCCCAGTTTGTGGGCAACAGAAATTCGTCTGAAATTGAGGTGTCTACTCGCTCTCTGTGCTTTCACTGGGAGCTACAATCCTGAGCTGTTGCTAATCCGCCATCTTGGATCTCTCCTCTTTCGGAAACACTTTTAAAGCATAGCATTCTGTTATTCCTATTAAGGTAAATTGTCCTACAACTCTGTGGTAGGCACTGAAGGCCTCAATATGTAACAGAAAACCAGAATCACCTGAATTAATAATCATGGCTCAGAGCCATCAAGAACAGAGCAAATTATGTTTGGTTTAAGAGATTTCATAGAAATAGTTTAAGTCAAAATACCTTAGTTTTTAAAAAATGTTTTTCAGAATGAGCAAACAAAAGGAGCACACTTTCTGGAAATTCTGTATTATGAGACAGTACTTTTTTCAGCTTTCAAAATAGATGTATTTTCACTGTATGTATATCGTTTTGTTTGTTTGGACATTGTGCTGATTTTATGTAAACATTATTTTCTTAAAATATTTTTCCACCTTAATTTTATTTTGGTCTGCATTCCAATTAGACATACATTTTTTTCCACAAAAAAATTAAAATGAAATAAAACAAAAATGATAAGAGAACATAAAAATCTCAAATAATAGGCTTGAGCCTTGGAGGCAACAAAATAAAAAAGTGATGCCTTTCTTACTCTTTTTAGTTACTGGAGAGTTTTAGTTATTTTATTCAAATTGTGTGAAAGTCTCACCTGAGTAAATCTTTGCAGAAATGAGTGGAGGAAGTCCAGCTCTTTCTGGCAAGGATCAGAAGTTGGCCTAAAGGCAATTTGATCTTTAAACCAAACCCAGATACCTGAGAAACCTATGACAAGTGGGAACTCTCCTGAGAACTCGCTGGCTCTTTGCCATTCTCCAAACAAGACTAAAGATTGCAGGAGCATAAACAATGGAAGCCAAAGATTAAAGAACAAAAGCATTGGAATAAAATCCCCTCATACTATCTTCATTCATTCAAAACAACAGGAATCCTTCCCTCTAATGCTTTAAGACCTTCCATAAGGTAGATGCTATCACCACCTACTTCCCTGCAATCCTCCAATTTCCAGTATTCTTCAGGTCTCTTACCAATTATCATAATTTTTTGCCCACTAAAGTTATTAGCTCTATAAAGCAAAGGACTGTGTCTCTGTCAGTCACAGTTATATAACCCCATGACCTGCCTAGTACAGGGCCTGGCAAACAGTGGACACTCATTTGGATATTGGGTGGATAGATAAATGGGAAGGAAGGAAGGAAGGTAGGAAGGAAGGAAGGCAGGAAGGAAGGAAGGAAGGAGGGAAGGAGGGAGGGAGGGAGGAAAAAAGGAAGAAGGAAATTTGGAGGAGGGTATGATTGGGCACATAATAAGCAAAGAAAATTTAACTAAAAAGTTATCCTTAAGTCTTACTCTCTTCAACCTAACTTTTATTCACTGAAAACATTGGGGTTCATTGGGAAGAAGGGGAGAGAAAATGTAAAGAGGAAACAGAAGAAAACTGTAATGAGATGGAAATGAAGCCATGGAGAAGGTTGACCAAATTAGGTTCTCTAATCTTCATCCCTACACAACACACACAGACACACACACACACGTCTAATATATATGTGTGTATATATATATATATATCTGTGCAAAACAGGCCAGACATTGCCCCCTAAGAAGAGTTACTCTGAGTGGACTGTGTAAATTAGATAATAGTCAATAATACGCAAACTTCAGACAAGCCTGACAATAAGCCCACCGAAGGGACTTTCCTATGGGGTAGGGCAAGACCCAGAGACCACATTTAAGGTGAATGAATTTGCATTTTATGCTTCACTTTCCCTCTAGCTCTTTAGTGCTCTGGTTGAAGAGTGATAACAAGTGTACAGCCTGGACAAGAAAAGCAGAAAAAGGAGGTAAAGAGGCCCAGCTTGTCCAGAAACTGAGCAATACTCCTGTAAGAACATTGAGCAAACCACAACTTTGCAACTCATTTCCTTAACTAGGAACAAAAAGCTCAGCAAAAAAGATAGCCACAGAAAGAGATGAACAGAAAAATGATGCAACATGCGGTAGACATTATGGCTGCTTACCAGTGTTTCTTGTTCTCTTCTTCTGGGCTCACGGAGGACTGCTTCCTCCCACATCTACTGATGTTAGATGTGATCATATGATTTTCCATGTCAATAAAATGTAAGTTACTTCCAGGGTCACTTTCAGGTGAAACATTTAAAAACTAGTGAGAGATTCACCATGATCTTTTCCCTTCTGCCACCATGATACACAGTATTCCAAATGGTAGAAACTTCACCACTCTGAGTCCTGTAGTGAGGATAACATATAGTTGGAATTAGCTAACTAACTACAGCCTGTGGTCACCTGTTTTTGTAAATAAAGCTTCACTGGAACATAGCTATACCCATTTGTCAATGCATACTTTGAAATGACAATGGCAAAATTGAATTGTTACGACAGAGACCATACAGCCTATAAGCCTAAAGTGTTCACTAAGTGGCCTTTTAAGAAAACATTTGCAGACTCCTTATATAGACCCTGATCTCCCACCCTCACTTACTTGAAAGGGATATGTAGTTTGAAGGGGAAGACAAGCCTTTATTACTCTATATCAACAAAAAATGGGGGCTTTTTTGTTACTCCTATGTAACCTAGGTTATTCTGACATAAAACTCTTTAAAAATCACTTAATTTGTATGCATGCTATTAATAGCAATATTATTCAAGAACTAGTGAAAACAACTAGAATAGTACTAAACTTAGAGCAAGTACTTGGCTAGTAAGTTTTCCTTTTCTTGGTTGGACATCATCATAGACAAGGGACGCAGGTGTGAGGAAGCGGCTATGTGGCAGTTCCCTCAGAATGCATTGCCACTGCTTCTATAGCAGTAGCTTTTCAACAATTTTAAAAGAAAATATATTAACATGATGGTTATTAAGATGGTTAAAAGACATTAGAAGAGGCTAAGTGAAAGCAAACATGGGTCTGTTCCACGCAGGGTGGGGATGTCAATTGTCAGAACACGAGGGGTGTAGAGAAAGGAGGAAAAGAGTGATCCTTTTTTTATGATTGCTTCGGTGATGCTGAAGCCCAGCTATACATTTGAAGCAGAGGTGAAAAAGTTAAACTGGACTTAACTGCCCTCAGTAATGAAAATGGTTTTTGAATCATTATGTAATGATTCAGTAATGAAAATGAAGTTTCAAATGATGAAAAAAATGTTTTTTTTTTTAATTCTGGAAGGAAGAAAGCTAAGACAGTATTTGCTAAGTGTTTAATAATAATAATATCAACACTTTACTGCTGTTATAATGTTCCAAGCACTCTTCTGAGCCCTTGACATATTTTAGCCCTTATTACAATCCTAACCCTGTGAGTTAAGTATTATCATTTTCCCCAGTTTACTGATAAAGGGACGAAGAACAGAAAAACTAAATAGCTGGCCCAAAGTCAGCAATGAAAAGAGCTGGAGCAGGGTTCGAATGCAGGCAGTCTGGGTCTAGTGCACTAGTGCACCTTGCTCTATTGAATTTTCACAGGACTTGGGACACAGTATGAAGGCAAAGACTTATGGCTAGGCTGCTGTGTTATCTACAACGCTTTTGGCTCTAAGTATCAGAAAACCCAACTCAAACTGGGTTAGACAATGAGAAAATTTATTCTTTCATGGAACAAAAGCACAAGGGAAGGACAGCTACAAAATTGATTGACTCAGTGGTTTACCGATGTCATAAAGAACCCAGGTTCTTTTTTGCCTTTTTATTCTGTTGCCACAGCATTGAATTCACCTAAGTCTGGTTGCCCTGTAGTCAATGACAGCAACCAGAAGCAAGGGGCACATATGTTCTCCTTTGTTGCTACCCAGCCAGAAAGAGAAATGCTCCTACCCTCTTCCATTCTTTCTGGGGCAAATTAGGTCACATGTTCATGCCTGGAAGGTGGAGGGGAAGGTAACCAGGGCAATGTCACATATTGTTTGTGTTAGAAAAAAACAAGATTCCTCTAGTTGGAGAAGGGGTCAATTTCTCCTGAGTCAATCCTCCTGCGTAACAAAGGGATTTAATAACTGAATGAAATCAGCCCTTGGTTAGGAAGGAGGATGAAGTTTGATGGGAAAGCAGCCCACAGTGTCCACTGCTGGCAGGTGTTCAGCTGAAGCACAATCACATCTGCCAACTTGGTTATTTCTGCTACCCTTTCCCTGGGGACCCTTCCACAGAGACAATGTATTGAGATGGTAAAATTCATACTCTTGTTGCATCATGAGTTTCAATCTTAATTCTGAAATTTGGTCATGAACAAGTTGCTTTAAGTCTTGAGAGACTAGTTATACAAATAGGCAATGGCCACACCATTCATAGAAAATAAAATTCGGATCTACAAACTGAGGAAACCAGTCCAGAAAGCCAGTCTACTATCTACAGTAACCAGTTCATGAAGTCAGAAATCTATGTTTAGCGGGCAGTCCATGAAATAAACGATAACTTCCACTGGCCCAAAATGGCCAGGGCTTGACGAGTAACTGACAACTTCCACATTTTTGCCCTTTCCCACCTCCGCTTCCTGCTTAAGACCAACTAGAGAAAGCCACCTATGTATACCTGAACAATCACACAGGATGCCCCACTTCTAGTTATCTCACTACAGCTCCCCCACACTAACAGCCTCCAGTCAGGGTGTACCTGAAGTCTTCCCTCCCTCCCTCCCTTCCTTCCTTCCTTTTTCTTTCTTTCTTTCTCTTTCTTTTTCTTTCTTTCTTTTTCTCTTTCTTTCTTTACTTCCTTTTTTCTTTTTCTCTCTCTCTTTCCTTCCTTCCTTCTTTCTCTCTCTCTCTTTCTTTCATTCTTTCATTCTTCTTTTGAGATGGAGTTTCACTCCTGTTGCCCAGGCTGGAGTGCAATGGCACGATCTTGGCTCACGGCAACCTCTGCCTCCTGGGTTCAAGCCATTCTCCTGCCTCAGCCTTCCAAGTAGCTGGAATTATAGGCATGTGCCTCCATGCCCGGCTAATTTTTGTATTTTTAGTAGATGAGGTTTTTCCATGCTTGTCAGGCTGATCTTGAACCCCTGACCTCAGGTGATCTATCTGCCTCAGCCTCTCAAAGTACTGGGATTACAGGCATGAGCCTCTGTGGCTGGCCCCCATTTTTCCTTTTTCTTTTTCTTATTTATTTATTATACTTTAAGTTCTGGGGTACATGTGCAGATCATACAGGTTTGTTACATAGGTATACACGTGCCATGGTGGTGGTTTGCTGCATCCATTGCCTGTCATCCACATTAGGTGTTTCTTCTAATGCTATCCCTCCCCAATCCCCCTACCCCCTGCTATCCCTCCCCTAGCCGCCCACCCCCCAGGACCCAGTGTGTGATGTTACCCTCCCTGTGTCCATGTGTTCTCACTGTTCAATACCCACTTATGAGTGAGAACATTTAGTGTCTAGTTTTCTGTTCTTGTGTCAGTTTGCTGAGAATGATGGTTTCCAGTTTCATCCATGTGCCTGCAAAGGACATGAACTCATCTTTTTTTATGGCTACATAGTGTTCCATGGTGTATATGTGCCACATTTTCTTTATCCAGTCTATCATTGATGGGCATTTGGGTTGGTTCCAAAATGGCCCCCTTTTTTTTCTACAATAAAGCTTTCCCATTCCTCTGCCTGCTGGAATCACTGCCCAGTGCAAGTGATGATGGCCAATTCCCTCGCTGTAGCAAGTCCTCAATAAACAGCCTTTGCTTGTTCTCATTTGGGTGATCTTCATTTAGCTCCACATTTTCTGAGCTTCAGTTTTCTCATCTGTAAAGTAAGGACAATAATAATACCAGCTTCAGAGGGATGTTGTGAAGATTAAATGAAATGAGATTATGTATTAAAGCCCTTAGCATGTTAATTGTTATGGACTGAAAATTATGTCTTGAGAAATAATTGCTCATTTGACTGGTGGACATATTTATGGGGGGCAAAGAAACTCTGCAGATATCACCATAGGGCATGATTCAGAAAGCAAAATAAATACTATGAGGTCTAAGCAGAAAGGCCTAGGTTCACAAAGCTGTTTTCCTGTGTGAGCGAGGAGCTCTTTTGTATACTTTGCCTGAAGTGCCCCATAATGAGTGGGTCCTTGTGTGTCCTCGCTGGCCTCTATGTGGGTTGCTTAGGGCAATGAACCTCACCTGGATTGTGATAAGTCAAAAATGCACAGAAGCTCTGTTGACAGCTTCCAGTGCAGCACTGTATCTTGTACATAGTAGGTAGATGGCATATATTTATTAATCAACTGACAGAATAAACAAATGCTATTTACCACTGCTAAAAATCTGAGAACATGCCACATGTGGTGGCTCACGCCTGTAGTGCCAACGACTTGGGAAGCCAGGGTAGGAAGGAATGCTTGAGCCCAGGAGTTTGAGGCCAGCCTGGACAACATAGCAAGACTTTGTCTCTAAACATTTTCTTTAGTTTCAATTAAAAAAAAAATTTTTTTTGAGAATAGATTTGCTATTGCATGTGGAAACTATTTTCATGTAGTCTAAGAAGCTAAAATTTCAAGGATCTGTGATGGAAACAGGTGCTTTGATCTTCACGAATATTTCAAACTACAAAAATTAGAATTGGTTACTCCTACCGAAAGAAGGACAAGAAGAAATATGATTAAAATATAATGAGGAAGAGGAAGACATGAAGTGGGGGAGAGAGAGAGAGAGAGAGAGAGAGGAGAGAGAGAGACAGAATGAGAATGAGATTTTTTTCCCCATGGGAAGCAAGAGGCTGTCGTGAGAGACGTCAGAGGACAGAATGGGATAAATATCTTACAGAGCAGGAGGATAAAGAGGTGATTCATTTTCTCAAGATTAATTAAGAAAATTTTAAGTGTTTATTGTGTATGCCCATCTATGTTGTAGATTATTCTGATTAAAAGGAGTTTGGTCTCTGAGTGAAGGCAGAAAGAGCAAAGGTGAAAATAACTGTGGTTGGGGAGAATTCCAGGTTAGAGTCAGTTCATCCTTCAAACACTGCTCCTAGTGATCAAAGAATATGAGAAGCCATGCTGATCATACTGATTCAGAGAAAATACAGTGAAGTACCTGCCCGATGTAAGGTGGGTCAGGGCTATTCTTCACAAAAATGATTTATAGGATTCCTCTGGTTCATAATGACCTCTCAGCATGAAAAAAACCTAAGAGGCATCCCACTCAGCCACCAGTCTGAGCACGTGCAAACACATAAGCACCTAGTAGTTGGGATGGGGGAAATATTACTTCGAAGGTGATCATCGTAGCCTTGGGTGCAATGGTCTGAATGTTCATGTCCCTCCAAAATTCATATGCTGACATCCTAACCCCTAATGTGATAGTATTAAGAGGTGAAGCCTGTGGTGGGAAGTGATTAGTTTACAACAATATAGCCCTCCTGAATGGGATTAGTGCTGTTATACAAGAGACCTGACATAGCTCGTTCACCCCTTCTGCCCTGTGAGGTTATAGCAAAAAACAGCTATCTCTGAGCCAGGAAGACGGTCCTCACCAGACACCAAATCTGTAGTGCCTTGATCTTGGTCTTCTCAGCCTTCAGAGCTGTGAGAAATAAATTTCTGTTGTTTATGAGCCACCCAGTTTATGGTATTTTGTTATAGCAGCTGGAACAGACTAAGACATCTGGCAAACACTAAGGCTCAAAGACTAAAAATTTCTCTTTGGTTATCTATTGCAGAATATAGTAGGGAATCCAAAGAGCCCTGTTTCCTTTAAGTGATAAAATAGCGAGAGACTATTGGGAGGCAGAGACTTCACTACAATCTCCTGCTGCATGCTTTAAGCAAGAGTGATTTTTTAAAGCTCAGGCCTGATGTTTCAACAATTGCCAGACAGATGTTTGCTGTCAGGGCCAGGGTCTGTGCTCACTCACTGCTTCTCCATTTGGATCCATTACACGAATAACTGCACTTCTTCTCTTCTTTCGTGACTGCAACTCCTCATTCTCCACCTCTCCATGGGAAGTAGATGCTGTGGCAAAAGGCTGTTGACATCCAGAAATAGACCCACACAAATATATTTAACTGATTTTTGATAAAAGCACAAAAGTAATTTAATGGAGGTACCTTCTGAACAAATGCTGCTGGGGCAATTGAACATCTATTGGTGCACATACAAGAAGATACTTGACCAAAGCCTTGCATTCCACACAAAAATTAACTCAAAATAATGCACTTCAGTGACCCAAGATCATGTCTCTTCACTCCAGCATGGGCAATAGAGTGAGACCCTCTCTCTAAACAAAATAAAACAAACAAACAAAAATTCAGAATGGATCATAGACTTAAATGTAAATCATAAAACTATAGAAGAAGGTCTTTGAGACCTAGAACTAAGTAAAGAGATCCTAGACATGACAGCAAAAGCACCATTCATAAAAGGAAAAATCAACAAATTGAACCTAATAAAATATAAAACTTTCTACAAAAGTTCATATTAGAAGATAAAACGCAAGCTATAAACTGGGAAGAAAATATTTGCAAACCACATATCTTGCAAAGGACTGGTACCTATAATAAGAATTCTCAAAATGCAAGACTTAAAAAAACAAACAATCCAATTAGAAAATTCGACATTTCACCAAAGAGGACATAGAGATAGGAAATGAGTATATAAAATAATATTCAGCCTCACTGGTTACTAGGAAAGTACAAGTTGAAACTACAGTAATTTATCACTACATACCTATTCTAATGACTAAAAGGAAAAGGAGTGACAATACCCAATGCTGGGGAGAACGCGGTGACATTGGCTCACTTGCGCATTGCTGGGAATGTAAAATGATATGGCTACTTTGGAATATAGGTTGGCAGTGTCCTATGACACTAAACATGCAACTACCATATAATCCAGCAACAACTGCACTTCTCGGGCCATCATCCTAGAAAAATGAAAATGTATAGTTACATAAAAACCCGTACACCAGTATTAGTGACAAGTAAGTCAGCTCGAATTGTAATAGCTGTTACTTATAAAAATGGGAATCACCCCAAGTGTCCTTCAACAGGTCAATGGTTAAACTGTGGTACAAGCATAACGTATTAGCACTACTAAACAACAGACAGGAACAGACCCTTGAGATATTTGCAACAACTTGAATGAATCTCCAGGGATGTATGTTGAGTGGAAAAAGCCAGTCTCCAAAGGCTACATAGGACATCATTCCATCTACATAACATTTTTGACATGACAAAACTTCAGAAGTAAAGAACAGATTAGTAGTTGCCAGGGATTAGACACTGAGGGAGTAACACAGGGAAGTGGAAGTGGTTATAAAAGAATAACAGAAGGGGTCCTTGTAGTGTTGGAACTGTTCAGTGTGTTAGCTGTGGTGGTCACCAACCTACACAGGTGATAAAATTGTATGCAACTTAATACACACGTGCTCACACACAAATGAATACAGGAAAACCAGGAAAATCTGAATCAGATCAGTAAATTCTATCAATGTCAATATTCTGATTGTGACATTATATAAATGCTGTAGTTTAGCAAAATGTTACCATGGGAGGAAACTGGGTAAAGTGTACTAAGGATCTCTCTGCCTCGTTGCATACAACTTCATATAATTCCAAATTTATAATTATTTTATTTATAATTATATAAAATTATATTACATTTTGTATATTGCATAATTATATACAAAATATGTAAAATTATCTATATAGATAAAAACATTGTCTATAAAATATGTGTATAACATTTATCTACATATATAGCTTGACGGAGTTACATTTTGATGGAGTAACAACCAAATCAAAAACACACGTCAGTCAACTAAACCAGCCCCTCTTAAAGGTAATTCTGACCATTCTAGCTATTTGGGTTTTGTGTGGTTTTTTGTTTTGTTTTGAGACAGAGTCTTGCTATGTTGCCCAGGGTGGAGTGCAGAGGTGTGTGATCTCGGCTCACTGCAAGCTCTGCCTTCTGGGTTAAAGTGATCCTCTTGCCTCAGCCTCCTGAGTAGCTGGGATTACAGGTGTGCACCACCATGCCCAGCTAATTTTTTGTATTTTTAGTGAAATGAGGTTTCACCATATTGGCCAGGCTGGTCTCAAACTCCTGACCTCAGGCCCACCACAGGTCTCCCAAAGTGTTGGGATCACAGGCGTGAGCCACTGCACCTAGCCCATTCTAGCTATTTGAATGTTTATTCTTAGACAGTGTGTCCTTGGCATACTAAAAGAAACCTTTTATTTTCTTTAAAAAATGATTTTTGTTTTTATCGTAAAAGAGATATTAAATGATAGGTTTGAAATGTAGAAATAAAAATAAGAAAAATGAAACAAAGATCACTTCTAATTCCATCAGCCAATAATAATTTGAATAGTATGCTTTAAGAGCTGTGCCATAATTTATTTTTAGCTGTTTTTGTATTATAGTTAATGTACCCATGCATATGCTTTCATGAATAGCTGAGGTTTCAAATCTATTATTAAAACATATACTTTATTAATGACATGATTTCTATGCATATAAGATCAGTAGCGTGTCCCAATGTCAGTATCCCTATTATGATGTTATACTACAGTTCTGCATTTATACAGGCACGTGTATGACATGGTTTCTCTACTACGATGCATAGTGCTCAAAAATACTCCTGGTCTCCATTTTGGTTATAACTTCTTTGCATCCATGTTTGTGTGGGAGGTTGGGACCCTCGATGTGCACTCAGAGAAAATATCTATTATAATCTCAGACATGCCAGGAATATCACTAGTGCTGTTACTCATATTGCTTTACTAAGGATGTGTCTTAAAGGAGAGGCAGAAAGTCCTCCAGTATTTATTAAAGACTTGGAGATTGCCCCTTCTGGATTTCCGTAGGCATTACTGCATCTCCAAGGAAGCCCAGGTTTGAGAAGCATGTGGTACATTCAGCAAGTTTCCTTGTTAAGCATACATACAGAAGAAGAGAAAAAGCCATGAAAACACGCTGCTAGAGGGTACAATTTTGCAGTCCTTGCTCAGTCTCTGTTAGTGAGTAAAGACCTATTTTTCAGCTCCAATTGTGCATGCCGGTAATAGATTTTCCTGGGCAGCAGGTAATAGACTCTGACACTTCAGAAAGCCTCCACAGTAGAATTCACTGGATAAAAACCTTCTGTGTAATTCAGGAAACAATAAAAAAATGTATGATTATACATTTGTCAATCTTCAGCCTTGTGGTGCCACAGGAGGGCAATAGCCTTTCTCCATCTAAAAGGGACAAAATAGGTTAATCTACATATACAAAAGTAAGCGCACTGTTACCTCCAATCCAGGAGAGGTTGTTTTCAGCATCACGAGTAGCATCTGGCAGGCTCTGGAAGTGAGCATCCTTTCTATAGTGGAATCACTAGTTCAAATGCTTCACCTGCATTGCTGATATGAGAGTCTTGCCTGGAAACTACCTATGCTTTTTCTCACACTTCACCAAATTGCACATAGTCTGCATTTTTCCTGTTACCTATCAATGGATCCTTCCAGGGTGGAGAGGGATATTAGGAGAAGAGCTGACAGCCTGAAGAGACTGTTTTCCCTCCTGTCTATAGCTGTCTTCTAATTCAGGGTTTGATTTGCCATGAAATCAGAAGTGAAACCCTGTCTTTGGCAGAAAGCATGCCAAGCCAGTGCCAGGACACCTCATAGTTGGCACCCACTTGTGGAAATTCAAAGCCTGCTCATCAGTTTTCTCCTGTGGAGCTGGAGCAGATATTCAAACAAGTTGGTGCCCAGCTAATTTAAGACATGATAGGAAATGGATTTTAGCAAGCTAGATTTTTGCTTTTTAATTTTCTCAGACGGAAAACAAAAACAAGAAATTTTCTAGGATAATATTTGGAACGTGAAAGAAGATTGGTTTATTCTATTGCAGCTTCAATGGCCACAGAAATCAAGGCTGTCAGAAGGTGGAGTTCAGATCTTTATACTCTTTAGCGCGTGTGTCAGGAGGACAAGAATTTCCAGATGTCACTGTCGTTAATGTGTTCACCAAGAGCAAAGCAACCAGATGTCCTAGAAATGAGGCTGTTTTCAAGGAACAGGCAGCTTCTGCTCTAGCTGCTTATAGATCCTTACCACAGCTACAAATGTCACCTTGATAGCTGTGCTAAAGAGGGTGTAGAGTACCAGGTTTCCACTTAGGTGTTTGAATGCAAAGATTACAGGAAGATCTCTGAGCCGATCCTCCGAATTGCTTAACATGATAGCAAAAACCGCCATTACTTTTGCATCAACCCAATAGATTCAGAATTAAAGGGAGGTAGTTGCAATCTGACATGGTCACCTTTGTTTGCTGGCCTTTCTTCTTTGCATTATGCTCTATTTTACTTCCAAAGATGAGGTTCTGCCTCTGGAAATGTAGAGGCTTTTAACACTCACTCTGATTCATCAACAAAGTAGGCTGGCATTGTTTAAAATATTTTTGTTCCAAAACCAACAATGACACTTCAAAAGTACCTAACATCCATTCTTCAGTGTTCTTAAAACTGCTTGGAGACATTACCTCATTAAACCAATACCTTCAAAAAACTTTTAATAAAGGCAAAAGTGGAGTGCAAATGACTCCCCCTTCATCTCCTTTATCAGTGTGATGCTATGGAATGAGGATTGGAATGAAGGCAGGCCTTCTGGCTTCCCCATTTACTGTTTGACTTAAGGGTGTCACTTCAACTTTCTAAAGCTTGTGCTTCTCATCTGAAAAATTTAGAGGCTGAATTAAATGATTTGCGCAGACATTTCCAGTCCCATGAGTCTATGAAATTCTAAAATGAGGAAAGGCTCTTATTAAGAGAGGTAGAGCACAAACTTTCTATACCTTTAGGAAGTGGGCTTAACTTTAACATCCAGCCTTATTTCCTTAAAGAGAAAATGAATATACCAGGTCCAGTTCATGTGCCATTCAGATCCACTCTTTCTCACTTACTGCCCTCAGAGCCTGGCTTTGCTTTGGTCCTTCTCCCCTAACCAGGAATATCCTAGCAATAGCTCGTTCCACTGCTGCAGTTCAAAGTCTGTTTCTGCTGGGGTTCTCCCTACAGAGGAGAAGCTTCAACAGACATCACCAGGTGAGGAAGAGACCACTGCACCCACACACTGCCTGGAATGGAGCTCCAGAAGCTCCAGGGGCTGCCTGTGGTGGTGCTGAGTTGATGCAACTCAGACATGAGAGAAATGGACAAAATTCGTGAACTCTTACCAGTGAAAGATAAGGCGTGAGAGAATGCCTGCACATAAATTGCTTGCCCTTTAGACTTCCTGGCCTGATGGACTGTTCCAAGATGCAGTCATTCTCCTACAACCTTTCTGGAGATGTCTTCTCGAGACTGAGCAGCCAATGTGTCTGCTATGAAGCTCTGGCTAGCTATCTAATACACTTCCTTGTATTTGTTCTTCCTCATTTCCTGTCTCATGTCTCTTTTCCCCTGGGATTCTACCCTACATTAAAATAATAGCACACAAATTTTTGCCTCAAGTTCTGTTTTCTAGGGAACCCAGGATAAGACATGGTTCAAGGGGTATTCTTAGAAATCAGACCTCCAGGAGAGAACTTTGGGTCCCAACCAATGGAAGTAAACTGGGTGGCCCTGATTCCTAACATGCAGTGATAGTACAAATGATAAAATGTTCACTTGGACTAAATTGGTATGTGGTAAAGGCAAAAGGCAAAGTATTGCCGTATCAAGTGGCTGTGTACTTGATCAGTACAGTGAGAATAATAATTATAAGGATTGTGTTATGTGGTGGCTGCCTTTGATGGCTTTGGAAGATTTGCAAAAAGGCATAACAGGCTCAGGAAAGTGAATTGCCCACTTAAAGCATGCTGTGAAAGCCAGAGGGTCTCCACGGCAGCCTTCTCAATCCTCTTGTCTACTGCAGCTGCAGGGCAAATGAAGGAGGAAGAAAATAATGTTCAGGGTTTCATGGTATAGGGTTGCAAACCTATAAAGGAGAAACAATTCACAGGTTTAGAATGTCTCCTATATCAATATGAAGGCTTTGATAGGGAAAGAGTAGGAAGCTGAAACCTGCAAAGTGGACATTTGAGTGGACAAATCTAATCTTGAATGTCCAAATTTCCCTGCCTCTCTGGAGATTATGCAGTCTCCTCACTTGGAGACTAGGCAGTTATATCACCTGACGTGCTATAAGACAGTACTTGTTCTCTTCACAATCTACCTACCACCATATCTCATTGCCTCCAGGCCAATGATCATGGTAACATCTCAGAATAATCTGGCCAGGGTGATGCTTTGATCCACAGAGACTGCAGTGATGGGAAATGAATTATGACATTTCTAGGAGTGAGATGGAGAGACAGTTAACTAGAATGTTGCATTGTCACTCTTTCTCTGTCTCTCTACACACACACACACACACACACACACATGCACACACACATACACGGACCAGAGCCAGCTTCAAATGTGGTCCAGAGGAAGACAGGGAGTTGCAGAAAGTCCAGGTTGCAATGCAAGCTGCCTTGCCTCTTGAGCCATGTCTCATCTACTTTGAAGCATTTCAAGGTATCTATGGGTAAGAATGCTGTGTAGAATCTCTGAAAAAATCTCATTAGAAAAATCATAGCACAGACCCCTGAGATTCTGGAGTGAAGCCATATCTATATGGCTTTGAAATATATATAACAGAGAATAGCTCTCCCTTTGAAAAACAGCATGACACTAGTCACAAATAAAAATTTAGTTCCCATCATGGAACACCAAGTCTGTGAAACCAGAGCTGCTTATCATGAGCTAAGTTGATCAGATCTACCAAATCATATGGCCTGGGGGCTATGGCAGCAATCTATTACACGATGGATATTGTACGTTGAGTATTGGACTGGACTGGACTGATGTCAGTGCAGAACATCTCTATAAATTGCATCAACAGGTAGCCTAGGCCTGTTTCACCTCTCTCTGTTGTAGCAGCATCTTTCCATCAATCGATTCCTATGTCATCACTGAGAATTTCCTGTGACCAACTGACAGAGGGACGAAGGGCTTGATTTACACAAAGCTTGGTGAAATATGTTGGTGCTAGCCAGAAATAAACTGCTGCTATACTGAAGTCTTACTAAAAGACTGACCCTAAAGAAAAGTAATTAAGAGAAATTATCCAATTGGGCAATAAAATTGATTATCATTTCATGTTGAAAGAGAAGTGGCCTGAGGAAAGATTTTATACTGACTCCTGAGCAATGGAAAATGATTTGATCAAATAGTCAAGACTCAAAGACATGGGACAAGGATGTCTAGCAGATATTTATGTACAGAGACTTACGGGAGTGGAAACAATACATGCAGACCTTTTATCTCATATGAATACCCATGAGAGAACAGCAATTTCATACAAAGCTCTCAACAACCAAGTTGGCAGCATGACCTGCCCTGTGAATGTCAGCCAGCTTCTTACTGAGTCATGCCAGTGTTTGTGCAATGAGGCCATGAAGGTATGGTGGCAAGAATGGAAACTGAGCATGGATCAAACGACATGGACTGCCTCTCACTAAGGCTGCTCTAGCTACTGCTGCTGCTGAATTCCCTCCCTGCCAGGATCAGAGACTGATGCTGAGCCTTTGATATGGCTCCAATCTTGGAAAGACCTGCCAGCCAGCTGGCGGCAGGTCAAATACATCAGACCCCTTTCACCTTAGAAGGGCAGTGATTCATACTTACCTGAATTGACACTCTGGATAAGGATCCTGTCTTCCCTGCCACAGGGAAGTGCCAGGTGTTATCTCTGCCAACACCACCATCTAAGGACTTGCAAAAATGCCTGATCTACTAACACTGTACACATGACATTTCCTCAGAGTAAAGAACTAGAGGAAGTGTAGCAACAGGCTCATGGCTATGGAGTCATGAGTTTAAAAGTGTATTCTATCCCTCAGAAGCAACTAGATTGGTAGACTAATGAAAGGCCCATGGAAGGCTCAGCAGAAGTGCCTGCAAAGAGATCACTCCTTGTGGAGTTGGGGTGCTGTCCTTCATGGTGGGATTGATTGGATAGATGAGAGATAATATATATAGTAAATAGTATATTAGATAGATAATATATACTAGGTAGATAGATTGCATATGTAATATATAATACATACTAGATAGATAAATAGATAGACAAATGAATGCTAGATGGATGATAGATACAGGATATAAGATCAACCTTGTTCCACTGTAACTACAAATGATCCACTTTCAGAATGTGGGCTCCTCACTCTCATAAACTTAGTCTCTGCTAGATGAGTGATCCTAGTTCCCAGGGTGGAAACTCTTCTGCCGAGAGATCCACTGAAGCCACTTGGACTGTATATGCCAGTGAAACATTGGACAAAAATAGGAGTTACTGTACTGTCAGGCGTAATTGACGATGACGCCCTTGAGGAATGAGGGTTGCTGCTACAGAGAGGAGTATGTCTAGAACCCAAGGGATTCACTGGGGCTTCTCTTAGTTCTTCTCTGTCCAGTCATATCTATCAAAGGCAATTGTGGCTGAGTGCAGTGGCTCATGCCTGTAATCCCAGCAGTTTGGGAGGCTGAAGCAGGCAGATCACTTGAAGCCAGGAGTTCAAGACCAGCTTGGCCAAAATAGTGAAACCCTGTCTCTACTAAACAAAAAGGACAAAAAAAAAAATTAGTTGGGTGTGGTGGTGGGCCCCTGTAATGCCAGCTACTTGGGAGGCTGAAGCAGAAGAATCGCTTGAACCCAGGAGGCAGAGGTTGCAGTGAGCCGAGATCGCACCACTGCACTCCAGCCTGGGTGATAGGGTGAGACTCTGTCATAAATAAACAAACAAACAAACAAACAAATAAAATAAAGGTAAATTGTATCAGAAGTGACTTGACAGGAATAAGACAACTAACGGCTGAAACTCCTCAGGGATGAAGGTCTCTGTCACCACACAGGGAAATAACGCAAACCAGATGAAAATATTGGTCAAGGATGAGGAAAGTCAAGAATGGGTAGTAAGGAAATGCCTATCAATGGTGCCCTGGGACCAGATGCAGCAGTAGACTGTCCCTTGGCCTGCTAACCTTCCTTAAGCCTTTACATAGATTGCAACTGGCAGTTATCTTGAAGGACTGGACTTGTACCTTCCCTTTAAGTAGGAATGTCCTATTACGATATGAGATCTAAATATCAGGTCTGAGTGGCACAAGAAAGAAATTTTTACAGGCCTCTCTTCCCCTCTTCTTCAGGCTCCCTGTGATGTAACAGCTCTCATGGTGCAAGAATCACAGTGGCCCTGGGGCTCTATCATGATGTCTCTCCACCATCAAGGGGAGAACCAAGACGTTTCTGTGAAACCAGTTCAAAGAGGACGTCATGAGGAAGTGTAACTAGGGGAAGCACTGGGGCATGGCGGTGATTCAAGAGCCACATCTTGATTCCAACATTGGTTCTCGGAACAGCCTTCATGTGCTGCCTCAGGCATGTATGTTGGCTAAAATTCTCATGTTCTTGATGTACAGCAAGGCAGACTCTTCTGAGGCTACTCATCCAGTTTCCTCCAAGAAAGGCGGAATCATTGAGGAAGGAGCAGCCCCTGCCAGCTAGATCAGCTGCCTCAGACCCAGGATGTGGAATGAAGAAAACGAGGAGAAAGCTTTTGCACATTTGTTCATATTAAACAAAAACTCAAATAGTGTGTGTCTATGTGTCTGTATACATATACAATAGTGGTACAGGGTAAAAACAAAAAAACTTTAATTTTACCTCTCAGAAGAATCCAGAAAAACACACAGGGGAGATTCCAGGAAGAGAATAAGTGGACATCAGTTTGATTATGAACTGAAGAAGAGAAGGAAAGAAGAACTAGAACTCTGTTAATCATTGTTAATCTAAGCTGATAAGCCACTAGATTGAGATTCAGGTGGCATGAAAGGGGCTGTACAAGGGACTAAAAAAGTAGAAACTATGAACCTAAGGAGACAAGAAATAACCCAGTCTATGTGACAAGTCAAGATTCAGTGAACTAAGCTGGGTGTCTGTAAAGGATGTCCCCGCACAGCACGTACCCCACATCTTCTATTCATACAGTATATTAGTTTCGTATTCTAAATATACAAGTGTGTGATCAGCCACAGGAGGACTCAACAAATATTTATTGCATAAAAATGGTTATGGCAAAATTATGGGATAGCTGGAAATTCCCTTTAAGTTTTTAAAGGTCCAAACAAACAACTTTATCAGGTTATTGGTTTCTAGTAAGATTTTTTTTTAATCAGTAATAGGTACATGAATAGATACATGATTGATGATAGATGGATAGATAGATGCATAGATGATAGACACATAGATAGATAGATGATAGAGAGGTGATAGATAGATGATAGATAGATGATAGATAGATAGATAGATAGATAGATAGATAGATAGATATTTTAAGGAATTGTCTCACATTATTTTAATAGTGCAGGTCCAAAATCTGCTGGCTGGAGACCCAGGGAAGAGTTGCAGTTCAAGTCTGAAGGCTGTCTGCTGGCAGAATTTTCTCCTCATCAAGGGAGGTCAGTTCTATTAAGGCCTTCAGCTTATTGGATGAGGCCCACCCACATTATGAAAGGTAATCTGTTTTACTCAAAGTCTCCTGATTTAAATGTTAATCTCATCTTAAAGATATATTCACAGAAACATCTAGAATAATGTTTGACCAAATATCTGGGTACCGTAGTCAAGTTGACACATAAAATTAACCATCACAAGCTGTAAGTGAGTATTCATGTATATTTAACTGGATTATACACTTGGGGTTTTTTGCATTGAGACAATGAGTATATTTATTGAGTTTGTAACAGGAAGAATACAAATGCTGACTTGGTTGTCAAAGAGTACATCAAAAATATACAAAAATTATTTGTGCTCTGTGAACTCCTCTGGCTGCATCTGGCACTAAGTTTTATAGATCAGTCAACACCCTAAAGTTTTGTGGTATATTGGGTTGTAATGAGATGACCAATTTGTCCTGGTTTTCCTGGAACATTCTCAGATTTAGTACTGAAGATTCAATGCCCTCAAAGAACTTTCAGACCTGGGAAGAGGGTAAATATTGCCACCATGGCTTGTGCTAAAATATTTCCTACTTCCCTAAATGAGCAGGGGTTTAGGAGGGACCAGTGTTGGCCATAAAATGATCTGTATTTGAACAGGTATGAATCACTTTATAATGCCTTCTGTCGCCCCTTGGAAAGGACCCTAAAATAAGCATAGGACCAGCAATGGGACATTATCCCTGGGTGACTTTAATCATCTCCAATGGGCAGACTTGGCCAAAAACAGTCTTGGCACTCTCCCATCCAAAATAAGGTTTAATCTCTTTGTTTCTGTGGACTCTGAGGACAAGGGTCAGACCCTCTCTGTGAAGGTGGCGTGCAGCTGACGCTAAACCATGCCCATGATTAGTTCTGCCCTTCTCTAGGTCATAGGAGCACCCATGACAACACAGGAGTGGGTCCACTAGGTGGCCAGAGCCCTCCTGCACAGCCACAATATTCCACAAGGGCAAAGAACACATCTGTCACCCTCGTATGACACTTGTTTGCTTCTTGGAGCCATTTGCTTGTGGTATGTAAAAACAGTTTATGAGTCTAAGAATTATTTGGGGCCATATATGAAAGCCATAGAGTCCTTGAATTTTGAAAAGATGGAGAGGAAAGATGGGGTGATGTTGATGGCTTATGAACCTCCTACCTCCTATTGACCTGACCAGCTTCCCTTTCATTTATCTTACATCCACACCAGATTTTGTGTAAAGATTGTGTTCTTTTTATTGCTATAATGTTTTAAATAAACTGAAATAAAGGATACAGAATATTTACCTTCATAAATATAGTTATAAATTCTTTAAACCACATGAATACTGAAATGACTCCATTATGCAAATCGTCAACCACATACATATTGGTATCTTTTTCTTTTTCTTTCATTTTCCAATATAGAATGCTCCTTCTGCCCCTTCTTTTAAATTTAAAGTCTGAGAACTTTAACAGTTAAGTTCAAATTCCAGCTCTGCATTTTCTAGCTTTGTGATTGTGGCAAGTAAAATGAAGTTATTTGACCTTCTGTTTCCTTAGGTATAATATGAGTACAATAATATTGACCTTCTGGGTTCAGTGAGGATTAAATGAAATAATGCACATAAAGTACCTGGCATGTGGATAATTAATAAATAGTAGCTACTATTCTAGAAAATTGAACACCAAATTTCACTACCATGCTTCTGCATACCTCTCTGGTCTAATCTCTCAACATCCTCTCACAGTTCACTTTATTTTGGTTTGGGTAGCCCTTAAATGTCTGGCAGAGACTTAAATCACTTCCAGAATAAATAATTGAGACATTTTCTAAAGTCTTGTTATAGGTTTGCAGAAGGGTGGCAGAGGATGCTTGAAGTGTGAACCTGTAACAACATGCTGCTCAAACGTCTCCTCTCTGCCTGGGATGTGCTGTTTCATTCGCCAGTGGTCTCGTTTCTCTTTTTCTTCACCTGAGTAATCTTTAGCTTTCCCCCAAGGTTCAGCTCAGATGTCCCTTACCCGGAAAAATCTTCCCTCACTCCCTGCATCTGGATTAGAGGCCCTTCCTCTGTGTTTGTCCACAAAGCACATCATAGAGCATTGTAAACCCATGCTTAAATATTTTACCCCTCACCGGACTATTGTAGCAAACATTTCATGGCACCTTTATGGCCAGGATACTCCCAGGTCCCTGGATGGACATGTTGCATACCGTGTGGTCCTACCTCCCCCTTATCTCCCATCTCTGGTTGAAAACTGACTCAAATGGCTATGAGTAGCTGACCCAAGGTCTTCTCTGGGAACCACAACCTATGACCTGTCACTGATGGCTGTGGCTTCAGTCCTATTTATGCATCAGTATTGCCACTGGAACTTAAAAAAATACAGATGCTGAGCTTTCCATCCTCAAATATTCTGATTCACTAAGTTTAAGATGGATCCAAACATTGGTATTTTTTTTAAGCCCCTCAGGTGGTTCTGATAAACAGCCAGTATAAATGACTCACTGAAGTAGCATGGAAAGAAGAGCTTATTTCATTAGATTCTCTTTTTTAAAAAAGGTTTTTTAATTTAAAAAAAAAAGAAACTGTATTTACTTAGAGGCATTCAGAATTTCAGCAAAACAGCTGCAACCTTTATTTCCTTGCAATTAGAGTGGTGTTCAGTTAACAGAGCAACAATTATTTCACATAGGCTGCGTCAGAGACAACTGAAGATAGAAAAACTACCACCCCATATATAACTAATTTGTGCTGTGGACCAACAAGAACCTTTAAATTTCCATGCCATTTACACCCCCCATACTGTGCCAGGCAAGGTTAGCAGCTATTGAAAATACCACTAGGAGAGCGCTATCTAAATACACAATTGATAGTATACCTATACAAAAAAAAAGACACTGCACAGTTTAAAAACAAATCCTACACAGCCTGACATTTCCTTTTTATTTTTCTTTAAAAGGAGTGAGTTGTATGGGAGGGTTAAATGCTTTAAAGACAAGGAAAAGAAACTGTGCTAGAACCAACCTATTCAACATTATCTTCTTCTTTTTCTTCACCATTTCTTCATGTCCCTCATCTTCCTATTCTTCCTTCATTTTCTTGCTTTTTTCAGCCTTGATGACTCCCTTTTTTGCTGTATCAGGCTTTTCTTTAGCTCGGTATGCAGCAATATCCTTTTCGCGTATTCCCTTCAGCATCACAGCCTTCTTTTCATAAGGCTGCTTGCCATCTGCAGCAGTGTTATTAACGTCTCTCCCAGTTTCTTGGCTGCGTCACCAAGGGGTAGGCCAGGATGTTCTTCTTTGATCTTGGTGATACTCAGAACAGAACAAGAAAAAGCCCAAAAGAGGCCTCTTGGGTGCACTGGTTTCCTTAAACTCCTTTTCTGTTTCCCTTTTAGGAGGGATTAGGTTTTCATTTGTCTTTCATAACCGGCCTTTTCTGCTTTTGCTGTGTCTTCAAATTTTCCTTTCTCTTTAGCAGACGTGGTCTTCCACCTCTCTGAGCACTTCTGAGACAACTCTGAGTAGCTGACCAAAGCAGCTGGATGCTGCTTCTGGTGCTTCCTCCCAGCAAGTCTGTGCAGAGAATGCATATGATGACATTTTGCCCCATGGCCTCAGGATCTCCGTTGCCCATGTTTAGTAATGTTTCCTTAGCCACTAACACAGTGGCCCAGTGTCTGTCGACTCTCACTGGCCAAAAAATTTTCTACGGAGCTCAATGTACTGCAATGGCCATGACAGTGGGAGCCAGAGGCTTCCTCTCTTTAGATTCTCTTTATTGGAAACGTGAACAGAAAAATATTGAATGAATTTTATAATGAAGAGTGGAATGGGAAGAGAATTTCAAGAGAATGAAGGCTGTGGAGAGTCAAAGGCATGTGTCATCTTGAGTTACCAGGGGGCAGAATGAGTGTAGATGGTGAAGAAGTTGGTCATTATAGACAGGAGAATGGAACTGTTGTGTAGAAAGAAGCTGATACCAGAAAAAAGTGAGAGACAAAAAACAAATATAGAGTGTCTCAGAGAAAAACAGAAATAGAAAGAATAGAGGCAGGGAAAGAGAGAGACCAAGAGAGAGAGAGGCAGACAGATGAAGAGATAGAGGTAGATAGAAACCTCACTCAGAACTGCCACCATCAGCTTAATCTCCCCAAACTAGAAACCTCTGCGGACATCTCCCTTATCACCCACATGCAATGTTGTCAATTCCACCCTCCAAAGATGTCTTCGAGGGCCAGGCACAGTGGCTCACACCTGTAATCTCAGCACTTTGGGAAGCTGGGGAGGGCAGATCACCTGAGGTCAGGAGTTTGAGACCAGCCTGGCCAACATGGGGAAACCCCACCTCTACTAAAAATACAATAAATTATCTGGGCCTGTGGCAGGAGCCTGTAATTCCAGCTACTCAGGAGGCTGAGGCAGAAGAACATCTTGAACCCAGTGGAGGTGGAGGTTGCAGTGAGATTGAGCCACTGCACTCAAGCCTGTGAGACAGAGCGAGACTCCATCTCAAAAACAAAACAAACAAACAAAAAACATGAAAAAAACAAAAAAGAGATGTCTTCTAGATGTGATTTTTTTTTCAGTCCTGCTGTCACTGCCATCCAAATCTTCATAAGCACTTGCTGGGACTATGGCAAAGACCTCACAACTTGTCTCTCTCTCTCTCTCTCTCTCTCTCTCTCTCTCAAATCTCCCTACCCCAGTCTATCTCCAACACTGTTGCAGATCTCACCGTCTTACCCTTTGTTGGCCAGGTCCTCGGGCCTGGTGGGACCTTCCTCACCTCACTCCTGCGAGTGCTAGGCTCCTCTAGAGCCCATCCTCCTGCCACAGCAAATCAGGCCCTGGCCTTTGTAAATGAGATTCCCTTGGCTTTCTCTTCTGTGTTTGGCAATCTTCTATGCTGCCTTCAAAATCTGGCTCAAAAATACCTAAGTAATGCCTTTTCACCTCTTTCAGACAGAGTTATGACAAAGTTCCTACCTTTCCCATTACACTGTGAGTTTTTTCTAGTTATCTCTGAATTCCCAGGGCACAGCAAATGTGTGTTGACATGAACAAAACTTGAGGAATTTCAGTTAATGAGGGAGCCGGGACACTGCCGGGTGGGTGGGCCAGCCCTTATAATTCTGCCCCCACCGTCTTCCCCAGAGTGACCCCCTAGATTTTCAGGTTTTTGTCTTCATCCACATTCATCCTCACAGATCCTCCGAAAGCTCCAAACAAAATTTCCCCCACAGCTCCATGGAACCTCAGCAGAGGCTCCTGGAGGTGACAGTTCTGGGCTGCAAAGAAGGGCGGATGAAGTAGGGCAGCCATTTGTCCATGCGGGTATTTGGACTTCCTTGATGCACATAAGAGCAATTTCTTTCCTTTTTACTTTGAATCCTAAGAAGATGCCTCAATGAAAAAAACTTAACCTTGGAAAGGGAGAATGTGAATTAACTCATTTTCCATGACCTGACCCACTTAGAGCTTCCAACAAAGCTTTGGGGGGAAATCTGTATTTAATCCATGTTGAAACAATCACTCTGATGCAGAAATACACACACAAAGAGCAATTTCTGACCAGCTTTTATTTTGCATATTTTACCCACCTTTTGACAGTGATGACAAATAGAATAAGATTTTTGTTCACTAGAATAAGCTCAGTAGCATGTATCAAGGCAATTAACTTGGAAATCTCTAGTGGACAAGCATGATGCAGGGGCCAATTGAACATCAACTTGAAGACTCTTATGAATCCTGGTTGCTTCCATTGGCTGAAAGAATACTGTAAAATCTTGAGTTTTTCAGTAAAAATTTTCATTTTGATTGTGACTCCTACTTGAGTCACATAGTATCAGATGGAAAATGAGTAGGAAGGAGAGGATTGCTGCCAACTAAAAGGAAAGAGGCTAGTCTGGACAGAGCCTTTTGTAGGACACAGATTTGACTGTAAGCCAACTATTTTTAAAATCCTCATTCTTGCAAGCTAGCACATGACTTCTTTCTTAAGGGTGAGGAGATTCCAGAGGTACATATTTGCCATCTGGAGTGGACTGTGCAATTCATCTAGAAACCTGCATCATTGAGCACTTGAAATTAATCAGCATGATGAACAAGGAGAGCATGCTGGGGCAGGGAGGTCAGTTTCACTTGATAAGAATAGAATGCACATTCTAGCTGGGAATGTGCTGACATTCATTGCATTCAGGAAAATTCTACACAAAGCCTCTCCCTCTGGAGAGGATTCCTGAGAAAGAGAAGGGCTCCCAGTGTGACATAGAAATGAGAACTCCCTCAAAGCCCTGGCTTTTCAAGGTATCCAGAATCACAGTGATTCAATGTCATCGGATACTGCTCTTTTTCTTCCTGGAAAGGAAACATCAGTCCATCTTTGACTGCAGGATTCTCTGTGTTTGTCCTAATCATGTTAGAAGCAGAATGCCTAATTAGTAATCAAGCACCAGTTGGAGCTGTTTCCTACCAAATGTATGGTTTTCATTTTGAAGCTCTCCATTCATTGTTCTTTAGCAGTATGAAAGGCTTGTAACCAGCTAACTGCTTCTACTTTGGTCTGGGAAACTAAACACAAATCTGGCTTAAACTTCAGTGGGGCTAGGGCCAAGTTTTGTTGCTTACTGATAATGCTGTTATTTATTTTTGAAAGAGGCATGGACAAAAAAAGAGCAAGAGTTGGAATGGTATTTGAAGTTTGCTCGTGGTGCTTTAGGGAGATAGGAACATATCACTGTAAAAGACATTTCCTTCAATATGGGAAAGAATTCCTCATGGCTTCAACTGAGCTCTTGAAATCTGAAATGTTTAGGGAGCAGTAAAAATTTGGTAAGGGATCATAGACTCAAGGGGATGAGAGAAGATTTGAAAAGTCATCAAATATAACTCCTTGATTTAGTAAACCATAATTTGTAGTTTTCCTCTGATGAGTCACGGCCGGGGGAAATAGATATTGTAGCTGAGTCTAGGTCCCTGCACTTCTCTGCTTCTATGTCTTAGGACTGCCATTCACTAAGTCTACTTCGATATCTCTGAAGATGACATCTGAATGTGCATGTGCAGAAGAAATGGCATAGAACAGAACTGGTTTAAAATCCCAAATTTGCCACTTAATTTCTATTTTGAACTTGCAGAAGTTATTGAACCCTCTGCCCTTCAATTTCCTCATCTATAATATGGGATAATAATAACTACCTTGCAAGGATGATTTTAAAACTAAATTAGATGATGCCATATGATATCTATAGTCCTACTTTCCAGCATACACAGCACAAATTTTTTAAATAAAATAAAAATGATAATATAATTAACATATTTGAATGTAAATGTAAGATAATGGATGTTGTTTTGCTGAAATTAAATGTGTTTACAATGTGAATTTACAAGATATATGAAGGTTTGTTTCAGTTTAGTGAGCCTATAACAACAAATTCCACTGGGTAAGTGTCCTGGAATTTAATTAGAGCCCAAAGAGATCTCTCAGCCTGTTTGCCGTGGCATAATGGGTTGTCAGGTACTATTTTACCTCTGTCTGAGACTGTTGCTTGGACCAAAGAGGGGGTCTTTATTTATCCAGCTCCCTATGAGACCAGGCAGGGCCACTGGTGACGCACCAGGCTGAGCTCAGCCCGAGGAAACCTGTGTCTGAGTGCTCAGTTGTGAACAGTCTCATACACACCCATACTTAAGTGGGCTTAGAGACCCACACCCCTCTAAAATCCACTGAGATCCACTGAGAAATCTTCAACAAGACAGTTATGGGTTAACTTTATCTTTTAGAGGAATCATGTTGGCAGCAGTTTGAGGATAAACTGGAGTGGCTAAGAATGATGAGGGGGTGGCAACTGAGCCATAGAAATACTCTAAACTCAGGCACTTGGCATTTAAAACACCACAGCACTTCCACACATCACCAGCTTTCTCTGCTCCTATTTTGCAGTATGAAGTTTCTGCTCCTGCCAATATGTCCTGTTTGACCTTCCCTGAATACACACTGGGTTTCCCTGCCTATTCAGCCTATACTCACGTCTTTCTCTTCACTTATATATTCCTCTAGTCCTTATAAAAAATCCTAACCACTTTTTTAGGGTCCATCGTCTTCACTCAGTCTTTCTTGGTTTGTTCAGATTACCTAATATGATTCATAAATTACCTTGTATTGAGGTATTTATGTTCCATACTATGACTTGTCTCTTCCAGCAATTGGGTTCAAATGTGATGGCAGGCATATCTGATTTTAATCTATGATGGCTCCTTTTTCAATGTTGGCATTCTATAATTTGCTGAATAAATAGATGAATAAATAAACCACCCATTGACTCATCTTTTAGGCATCTCTATATAGCTGTAAGGGAAATATTTAGTAACTGCTTAAAATGTATCTAAATTGAATGTTTTACATTAAGTTATAAGTGAAAAGCAAGCTTGTCAGAGATCTTCAAATGAAGCTTATTTAATGAGTTATTTTAAAAAATCCTATATAATAAATGGAAAACCACAGAAAGTGGGTGTGATGGTAGTTCAAGAGTAACATTTTACTGATTTATAAGAAAAGTGAAAATAGAGGTGAACAATGAAAAGACTGAAATAATTTTTCCTCCATATGTTTTGTTTTATGTTTGCTTTTGCTTCTGGACATGACAAAAATGAAGTTTCAGGTAAAAGATAGCACTTTTAGTTGGTAAGAACAGGAAACTGATTAGCAGCGATATACTGAAATGATATAAAGCAATGAGTTTAAAAGTACTTTAGGAAATCCGAGCTCTTCAATCAAGGCTGCAACTGTAAGTTTCTTAAAAAGCCAAAAAGGAAGCCAAGTCTTTATTAAAAGGGCTGCTTCAAAACATTAAATTTCTTTGAATTTTTGTCCTAATTTATACAAAATCTTCAAAGTAATCAGGACTTAGTTACATCTTAACTGTTATTCTTTTGATAATTTTTTTTAAATAGAAAAGGCTGTTCTGATTGGATAATGATCAAAATGCTTTTCAACTCTGCTATTATGACTCGGGAGATAGCAAACTAATGTCCATCGTTTTTATTTTATTTACTCCTAGCCAATTAGCTTACCAACATAAGGCATTTAATATGTGTTTGGTGAATGAGTGAATGAATAAAGAATGAAGAAATGATCCTGTCACCGAGTGACAGGTCTTTGAATGGTGGACTCAGGTTCTCAAAGGAATTAAACAATCTTCATAGGCTCATGCTTGGAAATTCAATTTTTTAAGGACAGAAAATGGCATAAAATCCTAGATGATTTTTTTTTTTTGAGATGGAGTCTTACCCTGTTGCCCAGGCTGGAGTACAGTGGCACAATTTCAGCTCACTGCAAACTCCACCTCCCGGGATCAAACGATTCTCCTTCCTCAGCCTCCAGAATAGATAGGATTGCAGGCATGTACCACCACACCCGGCTAATTTTATATATATATATATTATATATATATATATATATACACACACACACACACATATATATATACGTGTATATATATGTGTGTATCTATGTGTATATATATACATGTATATATATACTTTTTTTTTTTTTTGGTAGACATGGGTTTCACATGTTGGCCAGGCTGGTCTTGAACTCTTGACTTCAGGCGATCACCTGCCTTGGCCTCCCAAAGTGCTGGGATTACAGGTTTAAGCCACCACACCTGGCCCTAAATGATCTTAATTCTCTGGGCTTTAGGCCCCTGGTTGCAGGTCTGTCCCCGCCTCTGACCTCTACTTCCTTGGTTCCTGCTTTGAGCCTCCAGTCTTGGCAGGGTTTCTTAGGTTTATCTCTGTACCTGTGCTCCCAGATACCTCTGGTCCCAGCTCTGATCTGCAGATACAGTTTACCTATCCTTTGTCAATAGATTAAATTGTTAGATTAGTCTGAGGGGAAATGTTGTTCATGTAAAGTCAGTATCTTGTTCTATTTCCATTATTTATTCAGTGTGACGATTTTTTCCCTTGCTATGAAAGTTGAACTTATGGGTCTTTAATTTTCAGAACTAAACCTTTTACCCTTTTATTACCCAACCATTTTATGTTGGCTCTTTTCCCAGTGTCCTGGCACTTTCTTAGTTCCCCATGAAACGCTAAAGAGTAACAGATGTAACCCAGCAAAGACTTCAACCAATTCAGCAAGTACTCTGTGAAGTAAGTCATACTCCTCATAAGTTTGAACACAGCTTCTTTTTAACCACTCTACTGTTTGTCTCCTGCTCTCTTTCTGGGGCTCTCTGTCCTTATCTCTAGTCCAATATTTGGTACTATCCTTTTTTTTCTTTTTTCTTTTTTATTTGAGACGGAGTCTCCCTCTGTCGCCCAGGCTGGAGCACAGTGGCACCATCTTGGCTCACTGCAACCTCTGCCTCCCTGGTTCAAGCAATCCTCCTGCCTCAGCCTCCCGTGTAGCTGGGATTACAGGTGCCTGCCACCATGCCCGGCTAATTTCTGTATTTTTAGTAGAGACGGGGTTTACCATGGTGGCCAAGGTTGGCCAGGCTGTTCTCGAACTCCTGACTGCGGGTGGTCTGCCCGCCTTTGCCTCCCAAAGTGCTGGGATTACAGGTGTGAGCCACCATGCCTGGCCCATAGTTTGGTACTATCTTGCATTGTATCAGTCAGGGGTAAAAAGATATGACTAGATCTAGGGACACATGTGGGCTTTGCTTAATAATGTCTCTCATAGACAGGGGAAGAGGCCACTGAAAGCTTTAGGCCTACATGGTTTTTACCGTATACAATTCCCAGAGAGAGTAAGAGAGACTGGTTCTCACCACCGGTCCCGGTCCAAAAGTATGAGTCACTGCAGGAATAAAGTGTAGCTAGATTGAGACTTCTGCTTTCTTGACAACAAAGCCCAAAGTGAGGTAGGAATCCAGCAGCCATTCTGGATAATTCTAGTGTCTTACTCTCAGAGATTATAAAATCCACATTGAGAATTTGAATTAGCCATGTATTTGAACATAAGAAGAAAACCTATCCAGGAACAAGGTTATTATAAAGACCAAAACCCCGGGGTGAGAAACCAAGCATTTCAGCTGTGCTATTGAATAAATTCAATCAGGTGAATAAATAAGCCTGACACAATAGCCCGTTCTGAGCCAGAGTTTACATAATACAGTACACAGCAAAGGTGAAAGACTCTCCACAGGACGACTCTTTAGGACTTTTCTCCTGTGTTGGCCTTGTCTTGTCAAGGTGTTCTCAGTGGTAACCCGACCTTGAGTTTTGCACAGGCATCATTTACAAGAGTTAATTGCCTTCCACCAGATAGCATTTACTCCACTGGTTATCTCCAAAGGAGAGAGCAGCACTGTGTTGGAAGCTCGTGTTTAAGGAATTAAGCAGGGCACAAGTCCAGCCAACTAAAACAGATTCAATGCTCCGGCAGTACTGCAGAGAAGACCACAAAGTCAGTGTGGTTCTTACTATTTGGCCCTTTGCCTTAAATGAAGTGTTAGATTCCCTATCTGGAGATTCTGCCCTTTGCTGGAAAGACCAATTGACTGGATGACCTAATCATTTTGTCCCCTTTGCCAACCTGTGTGTAATCCATTGTTATCATTATTAAGCAACATCCAGTGGAATTCTCTGGGAATGGTATAGGAAGTTAGAAATACAAACAGAGGGAACACAGCTTTCGCCTATGATGTCAGCTTCTGTTTTAGCCTAAATACTTTTAGAGGATATCCCAGTTAAGCCAGACATCTTGTTTACAATGGGGCAGTATTGCAGAGTGTCGGTGAGAGGACAATGCACTCACAGTCCAGGCTACCACTGTGCAGTCGGTTCTGTCAAAGGCTCATGTTACAGCTGATTAACTGGCTGCTTCTGACAGGGCCAGACATGACAAGCTCCTCCACCCTGAGAGAATCCGCAGAGAATACCATCTACAAGGGAGCCTAAATAGACAGCTCTTTGATACATTACCATGGATCTCATTGTCCCTGATTTTTATTAATCTTTTATATACATAGCAGCACTTGATACAGATGACTACTGCTCTTGTGATTTCCTTGTGGATTTTTCTAAACGTTGGAGCAATGAGGAAGTGAATGCAGAGTCTATGCCTTTATATGGGAAGAGAATTGCATTATTCGAGAAAATTCTCTGGAAAAGCCGACCACCAACCAACAAGCAGTGATGGCTCTAGAATTTCTGTAAAGGATTTAAAAGTGACAACTTATTTGGGACAGCCAGGGATTTGTCTTAAAGTTGTATAGCAAAGACACCATCTTTACCTAGATAACATGCGTTTTGGGGGGGTGGTATGATGGATATTAAACACAGGCAAGAGACCTCTGAGCCATCTCTTGGCATCACCACCCTGTGTACGTTTCACATACCTAAATACCTAAGGAACAAACGCTTTATCTAAATTATTACTAAACACTCAGGTATGAATCTGACCAACGTCACCATTCAGGTACTCAGGTTAAATAAATCCAGGAGTAAATCCTCACAATCCTTTCACTTAAGTACTATTATTTACATCCCCTCTCCTTCCTCCACTTCTGTCCTGGTGTAAAGTAAGACCCATACACTTGCCATAGCCATAGCGCAAGTTGGTGGGGGTCTAGTTTATTAATTCTATAAACCTTGTGACATCTCAGGAGAAGTGATTATACAATCATAGATGTCAAAGGCTAGAGACTAATACTGGTCTTGTTTGAATGTGAAAGGCACTCTCTTATAGATAAACTCAAAAGAAGCTTCCATTTTTAGTCACTCCGTGAGTTGAGTTTCATGTGAGAATAGTGCCCTCTGGTGCTTTTTAAATGTTCCTGCCTCCAGAACTGGCTAAGGAAAAGTTTTTTTGCAATTTGACCAATATTAACAATTTATGGAAGAGTACTGACTATCCTTAAAATAGTGCTTTCCTTTTCCATTTTAAAACTGTGTCCTTTGTTGTAAGACTATTCCCCATTGCTCTCATCTAGCATAAAACAAAGAATTTGTACTCCACCCAGAAAGATTAGTGGAAGCAGTAGTAAAATGGAAAACACATGCATTTATTCCAGCTCATAAACAATGATGTGACTCTGTGAAGCCAAACAATTCTCGGGAGAAAGAAGATACCAACCATTCATTTTTAAGACGGAGTTATTTTTATACCCAGTGAAGCTACAAACATAGGTTCATGTTCTGTGGAAGGATCATTATTTTCACACCCAAGGAAGCTACAGATAGAGGTTCACCTTCTGTGAAAGGATCTAATTAAGTTTAGTTTGGTTTCCTTTAGTTTTTGAATGGCACATCCATTGGTCATCTCTACACCTGGAAGAAAGAATGTTGTATTCTTTTAATGACAGATTTTCCACAATTTGGGTATTTGTTCCAAGTCACTATTTTCTTTGGAGATTTTTTGCTATAGCAAGGAATTCCAAGCTGATGATGATAAGATAAAGCCTTTTACTGGAAAGATTTATTACAAACCTCACTGTCTCCAGATCTCCAGATAAGGATCCTGGTCTGCAATTTTGGGGATGACTCTATTGCCCTAACCAGTTACAGGTTGCCTCATTCTTTTAAAAAGATCAAACTGCTGAATGATAAGAAGAGTGAAAGTAATTATTCTGGTTCACATCCTCTAAAATACTTACATTCACCCACCTGGCTATAAAGACTGATGTTTGGTTTGGTTCTCCTCTTCCTCCCTCTTCCCGTTCTCTCTCATTTTTGGGAGACTCCTAGTAGATAATAGAGACAGTGCATAGGATGATTAGGGCTGGGAAATATTGCTTTAGAACAGAGAAGGAAATATGGCAGCATTCACACTTATAGATGTGTGTTATTTTGTTAGAACAGTGTGGGTCTATACTGTGCTTTGGGTGTGTGTGTGTGTGTGTGTGTGTGTGTGTGTGTGTGTGGTTAAGTTCTTTGAATTATGCTAACAATTGAAATTCAGGTCATTTTTCCTTAAAAATCCAGATGTGCAGCTTCCTGTTAGAAAGATTCTCTGGCTGGGGACAGTGGCTCAAGCCTGTAATCCCAGTACTTTGGGAGGCTGAGGCAGGTGGATCACTTGAGGTCAGGAGTTTGAGACCAGCCTGTCTAACATGGTGAAACCTCATCTCTACTAAAAATATTTTTTAAAAATTAGCCAGGTGTGATGGTGCAGGCCTGTAATCCCAACTACTGGGAAGGCTGAGGCAGGAGAATCGCTTGAACCTGGGAGGTGGAGGTTGCAGTGAGCCAAGACTGCACCATTGCACTCCAGCCTGGACGACAGAGTGAGACTCCATCTCAAAAAAAAAAAAAGAAGAAGAAGATTCTCCACAGGCCCCATCATCTGGCTGTCCCAGGACAGCTTTGAGTTCACAGTGCTTGATTTAGGGGCCACTCTTTATTGGATGGCACCAATATTTCAGACTGTTAATCTTCAGACCTCTGGGTGGTGGTGTTACACTTTGGAGGGGTTCTATCACAAATTATTCTAAAGCCCTATCAGCTCTATCTCACTTCACCTACTTTGTTCCCCTCAACTATAAAACCAATTTTATCTTGTCCCTTCTCACCCTCCTCTGTACAATAGCCCAATACAGAATGCTCACAGCTCAGAGATGAAGTATCTTCTAACATCTCCAGCCGTTTCTACCCATAGTGACTCTAGCACTAAAAAAGCTATGTCAGAGTTACAGAAGTCATCATACCACAGCTACTCAGAAGGAAGACACGAAAGCTCCCACCAGGACCTCAGATGTCCCACAAGGTACATTCAAATTAGAAAAATCATTTCTTCCTCCAGTTGGCTGCAGCCCTACACCAATGTTTGTGTCTTGGGAACTGAAGCACAGTTTGGATTTCAGTCCTCACTCATTCCCCTCAACCAGTCACTCTTGCATAATGAGCAAACTAAACAGCTATTCTCAGAAACACTGATACCAACTAATCTGGTTTATAATGACCTTCCATAAATCTTTGGCTTAGGCTGTTCTTCTCCTTGTCTAGAAGGATGCCAGTCTTAGTCCTGGGTCAGGAACTGACCTTCTTTAAGCAGGCTGAGCATCAGTGTCCTTCTCCATACCTGAATACAGTTTTTTCATCCTTCACCTTTTTTGTTAACCTCATCTTCTGGCTTTTTCTGACTACTTCAGTTCATTGTGGTCATTCTTCTGAGTTCCTGTGACATTTACATTTGGCATTGTCATTCAACTGAGCATCATTAATTTCATATGCTTATTTTGTCTTCTCTGCCAATTCAACCCTAAATTATTCTCATTGTGATGAATGAGCTCAGTAAATATTTCATACTGAATTCAATGGATTTCCAACAAGTACAAGCTCTAGCACCTAAAAGAGTCTCAGGGGACTTCTTCTTTTGGGTATAATACACTAACAGGGATTAGGCTTAGCAGATAAAATCCTGGAAGCCCACTGAAATTTGAATTGCAAACATACTTATAGTATACATATGGGTCATATATATACTGAAAAGATTATTCATTGTTGGTCTGACATTCAAATTTAACTGCGAGTCTTATTTTGTTGCGTTTTGCCAAATCTGGCAACCCCTCCATGGTGGATTACCCTCTCACGTGAAACACATAGCTAAGCAAACAAACAAAAACCATGAAACAATGATTTTTCAGAAATTCACAAATAGGCAGCGCAAGAGAAGTGAACAAATGAGGCAATCTTTATGATTGTCCCAGCTTGCTTTTTGGTGCAAGTTTCCAAGCTTCATTACAGAAAGAGGAAACTCGAATAGAACCTGGCAATCTCTTAGAGTTGAGAAGGCAAAGTTGAGAGTTTGGGGAGGCCAAGCTGGCCAGAATTTACAGAGCAGAGTACCAAGAAGACAACGGCAAAGGGCTCCCCTTGATTCTTCAGCTGAATACTGATTAGTACATGTTTGCAAAGGAATTACCCAAAGACGGGTGGGGAGGAATCACTAAAGAAGAGCAGGTGGAATAATTTCTGGAGCTCACACAAGGCTAGGCATAATTTATATTCTCCACAGCCAGAGTGGAAAAAGCTCATTATACATGATGAAAGCAGAAATTGTTAAATTGGATGAAAAAGCAAGACCCAATTATATACTACCTACAAGAAACACATTTCAAATATAAATAAATAAGGAAAAAGTAAAAGATTGGGAAAATGATGCTCACACTAATCATAGAAAGCTGCAGTGGCTATATAAATATAAGACAAAGTAGACTTCAGAGCAAAAAATATTAGCAGGGATAACAAGGATTGTTTCATAATCATAAAAGGGAAATCATCAAAAGGACAAAACAATTCTAAATGTTTATGCACTTAATAGCCGAGCTTCAAAACACATGGAACGAAATGTGAAAGAACTGAAAGAAGACAGACAAATCCAGGATTATAGCTGAAGATTTAAATATTCCTCTAATAATAGATTGGATAAATGGGAAGAAAATCAGGAATGAAATAGAAGACTTGGACAATACTATCAACCAACTTGACCTCACTGAGATTGCGAGAACTCTTCACCCAACAGCAGCAAAGAACACATTAAGTGTCCTAAACATTGACCAAAATATTCTCAGCCATAGGACAAGACTCAATAAATTTTAAATAATTCAAATAACAAAAAATATGTTATCTAACCACGATGGAATTAAATTAAAAATGGATATGAGAAAAATGTTGGAAAATGATCCAAATGTTTGGAAAACAAATGCCACAATTTTAATTAATTACTTACAACCCAAACATCATAAATCAAAGAAGAAATCACAGGGAAAAATTTAAGTAGCATGAATAAAAATTAAAATACACATATCAAAATTTGTTTGATGTGGCTTAAGCAATGGAAAGGAAGATATATAGATACTTATATCAGGAAAGAAGAGAGATCCAATCAATGACCTAAGCTTCTGCCTTAGGATATATGAGAAAGAAAAGCAAATTGAAACAGAAATAAATAAAAGACAGGAAACGAAGAGCAGAAGTCAATAAAATAGCAAGCAGAAACACAATAGAAAAAATCCATGAAACCAAAAGTTTGTTCTTTGAGAATATAAATAAAATTGATAAACTTTTAGTAAAACTGTCCTGGGGGAAAGAAAAGAAGACATAAATTACCAATATCAGAATTGAGAGACGTGAGATTATTATAGATTTTTCAGCTATTAAAAGAATAATTGGAATAAAAGGGAATTAAAAGAATAACTTGCTAAAAGGAAATATTATAAACAGCTTTATGTATATAATAACAGCTTAGATGAAATATATAAAATCTTTGAAAGGCACAAACTGTCAAAGCTCACCCAAGAGAAAATAGGTAACCTAAATAGTCCTAGATCTAATAATTTGAATTTGTAGTTTAAAAATTTCCCTCCAAAAAAACTCCAGTCAGATATTACTTCACTGGTGATTTTTTTCAAACATTTTAAGGGAAGAAATAATACCAATTCTACCCAAGATTCCAGAAGACATTACAAAAAAAGAAAACTGTAGTCCAAGTGCATCGAGCCCATGGGCTGCATACGGCCCAGGACAGCTTTGAGTGCGGCCCAACACAAACTCGTAAGCTTTCTTAAAACTTTATGAGGTTTTTTAAAAGCTCATCAGCTATTGTTAGCTTTAGCGTATTTTATGTGTGGCCCAAGACAATTCTTCAGTGTGGCTCAGGGAAGCCAAAGGATTGGACTATGCAATGATCCTCTCTCTTTTGGAATTCATGTTAAAGTCATCAAACTTATTTCCTCTATAGCTCTCTGAGCAAGTTATTGCTTTTCTCATAAGAGCAGATACGATTTTCAGTAAAGCAGAACGGTTACAGGTATTGTTTCTGGAGTTAGGCAGTCCTGAGTTTGAATCCAAAATCTGTCCTTACCTCTGATTAGCCTCACTAGAGCTCACTAAACCTCTGTCTCCTTATCTGCCAATTAGAGATAACCATGATACTTAATCCTGTGGAGTCTTGTGAGGATTAACTAAATCAATGCATGTGAAGTCCTTGGCACTATGTCTGGCATGGAGGTACACGAATATGTGATTTGTAAATTGCAATGCTTCTGAGGTGGCAGTAGAGGGAGCACAGTCATTGGGAACTGGACTTTAAAAAATTAACGAGATTGGTATTAAACCCTTTTACAAGAAAATGTTCCTGTTCTGATGGAGCTAGAGCAACCTGCACACAGATGAGTTGATAATCCTCACAGTCCCACTTATTTGTTGCTAATGTATGTTACCAGGGAACTCAATGCATCTTTCTGTGAATACATATTGTCTGTCCAACCTCCAACTCCTGCTCACCCCAGTTTCCGCAGGACACTTAAGAGGAAACTGAAAATCAGCAAATGTTTATATTCTTTGTACAAAAATTGGGAGAAGGTGGAGCTGGTTTACTTCCCTACAACAGCAAGAGTGATATCCTTTCTCTTCCTCCCTCTGTTTCTCACAAAAGCAGCTCCACTGGGCGGAGTGGGAAAAGCACAGTCAGAACTGGCTTTGAATCCACCCTGTCTTCTATTTACGACTGTGAACCTGCCTATCCCACTGGCCTCTCTTCATCTCCACTTCCGATCTGTACAGCAAGCAGCCAAGGGAAGCTGGAGGGTTAACCTGGTGACTGCCAAAGTTCCTCATAACTTGTTTATTATTCTGTTATTAACAGCTATTGATTCAGCATTTAACCTGATGCCATTTCCTACATGATCTCTCTGACTCTTCACAGCAATTTCAGGTGGGATGTAATATCCCCACTTTTATAGACAGGGAGTTTTGGGCTCAGAGAAGATAGGTAACTTATACGACTTTGTACCGCTAGAAATTGGCACACAAACTAGAATCTACTTTTCTGAAAGTCTTTAATCTGGGATTTTCTTCTTAGGATGATGCAGCAAAAATTAGATCTAGGGCTTATCACCAGGGCAACTCGGTGGCTGTTTTAGAAAGGAGACAGGAATCTGTAGGGGCCTTTGAATTTGGAAAACCTTACGGGGTTTCATTTTAGCATTTGGTTTGTTTCTTCATTTTACTTTGATTTTTTTTTTTTTTTTTTTTTGAGATGGAGTTTTGCTCTTGTTGCCCAGGCTGGAGTGCAATGGCACGATACTGGCTCAACCGCAACCTCCACCTCCCTGGTTCAAGCAATACTCCTGCCTCAGCCTCCCAAGTAGCTGGGATTATAGGCATGCACCACCAGGCCCAGCTAATTTTTGTAGTTTTAGTAGAGATGGGGTTTCTCCATGTTGGTCAGGCTGGTCTCGAACTCCTGACCTCAGTTGATCCACCTTCTTCAGCCTCCCAAAGTGCTGGGATTACAGGCATGAGCCACCATGCCGGACCTTTGAATTGTTTTATATCTTTGTCTCTGAGGGACTGAAGAGGGCAGGGACAATGTAGGGCCAAGAAATTGAGGACCTGCTTATTTAGTTTTGATTCTAAGAAAGAGAATCAAAGTGGACATAGAAGTGCCCTTTCCTAGATGTATTGCTCTATTCATGAACTAGAGGAGGAAGACAGAGGTTCAAGGCAGATTCTTTAACCAAGAAAAATGTGTATATTTGTGCAGAGAGTCCCTCATGAAAGACATCTCTGGATAAACGAGTTACAGCTGGCAGCATATGGCAACTAGAGCAGAGGTTCTCTAAGCGTTATATGTGGATCCCTGGGAATGGTCCCCAAGATCTTTGTAGGGCATCTGCAAGATTATACTATTTTTATAATAATACTAATACAATTTTGTCTTTTCACTCTGTTGACATTTGCACCAATGGTACCAAAGCAATGGTGGGTAAAACTGTTGGTGCTTTAGCACAGAGCAAGGAAGTGGTGCCGAATCATACCAGGAGTTGTCTCTTCCACCACCATGCACTTACAGTAAACATTTTTAAATGCCAGTTTGACTTCAGAATGTTTTTGACGGAGCAGTAAAAGTTATTGATTTTATTAAATCTCAGATCTTAAGTATGTGTCTTTTTAATATTCTTTTTAATTAAGTGGAAAAGACACGTGAAAAGATGATGGTCATCTCAAGGAAAAGCACTTAGGTGATTGAGTTGCCAAGATGAGCCTGTCACTTTAAGGAAAACAACTGGCAGTATCTGTTGCCAATAATAAAACTGGAGCTTTCTAGCAAAAATTAGAATTTAGAGAGCTTGTGTCCATCATCGTGAGCTTGATAGTTTCCCAGTACTTAAAATGCTTATATGATGAGATCAACATTGATATTACCTGATATGAATTTCTGAATACTGTATGATGGAATGTGTCAGCATTTAAAAAATCTGCATACTTCAGTGGACCAATATTTTTCAGATGACCAGTGTCTGACATTGCGAAATAATTTGTGGGTAATAGTTTCATTCAAAATAGACAAAACAAAGGATTTGAATGTAACAGTATATATAGAGTATATTGATAAGCTTTCAGATTTCACAGTGCAACTAGCCCTTCAGAAACTACCACTCGTTGAGTTTTGGTGTGGTATCAAAGAAGAATAATCACATTATTTGAAAAGATCATTATAATACTCCCCTTTTCCAACTACATAAATGTGTGAGTCCGTACTTTCTTTAAATATTTCAACCAAAATAATACTTTGCAGCAGATTAAATGCAGAAACAGATATGAGAATCCAGCTGTCTTCTCTTAAACCAGACATTAAAGAGATTTTTTAAATGCCACACTTCTCATTAAGTTTTTTGTGTTGGAAGATATACTTGTTGTTCTTAAAACATGTTTAATACATAGTGGGTTTATGATTGTCATTTTGAAGGAATAAATTAAATAAATATTTTAAGTTTTTCTCAGATTTAGGTTTTAGCACAGTAAATAAAAATTTCATCCAGAAGAGTAATACACAAACATTCTTTGGGGTCATCAACAATTTTTAAGGGAAAAATGATGTCTTGAGAACAAACGGTTTAAGAACTGCTATGGGAGTCCCAAGGTAAGGCCCTGAAAAGGAGGAAGAAAACAAACTCTCTGTTTTGTACAGCAGGCACTCAACAATTGAATACGATAATGATAAGGACATGTGAAACCAGTGTGACTAACACTATGAGGCAGGAAGTGAAAAGTGCTAAATGAGTGGTCTAGATGTGCACTGTCCAACATGGTAGCCACTAGCCGCATGTGGCTTGGAATGTGGCTAGTCCTAACTGACATGCCCTGCTAGTGCTAAATGCACACCAGGCTTCTGAGATTGAGCATGAAATAAGGAAGGCAAAGTACCTTATTAATAACTTTTATGTTGACTATATGCCAAAATGTTAAGATCATTGTATATTTTGGGTTATTTACAATATTAAAATTAATTTCACCTGTGCTTTTTTCCTTTTTAATGTGGCTTTCAGAAAACATACAATTACATATGTGGCTTGCATTTTATTTCTCTTGGAGTGCACTGGTTTGGGTGGAAGTATTACAAGAATTTGGAGCAGGGAAACATTGCGTGGGTTCAGGTCATCAGGAAGTCTTCACTGAGAACTATAGGATTTCACTAAGTAGGTAGGCTGAGGGAGGAATATCCAGTTGCAGAAAGCATCAGTAGTGAAATCTCAGGTTAATCTGGGCAGCCGATGTGACTGTTTTGGGTCACATCATGGGCCCTCACAGGGGAGAAAAATTTCCTAGATAGGTTGGGACCAAACTGCCCAAAACTTGAAGTGCCAAGAATTTGGACTTTTTTCTATAGGCAGTGACGGCTTCCCCAGAAGAGAATCAGACTTTGCTGAGTAGCTTATGGAATCGCCTGAAATTGGCGCTTTCTCACGTAGAGCCAGAGCAGCATAAGCTCCTGGAAACTGCCCACTGAACAAACAGTGGGGACCAGGCCTACTTAACCAGGAAATTTAGAGTGACATGGAAAGTGTGACTTTGGGTTGATTGACCTATTTGGGGTGGGTGGTAAGTTTAAGCACATGATAATGATGTCACCTGGGAGGGAAGAATCCAGAGTGCACCTGTGTGATATCGGTCAGCAGGAGGGGGAGGCAAGCCTTTCACCTTGAAATATTGCTCTAAGCATGTGTATAATCAAATTGAGTGGCACTTTCTTTCTTTCAGTCTATCTGCCTTTATTTTGTGTGTTTATTTTACTATTTTTACTTTTTTAAACATCTTTATTATTTTTTTTTACATACGGTGGAGTTTTTACTATGTTGCCTGGGCTGGTCTCAAACTCCTGGGCTCAAGTAGTCCTCCCAGCTCAGCTTCCCACAGTGCTGGGATTACAGTGTGAGTCACCACGCCTGGCCTTGTCTTGATTTTATTGAACGTTTATAGGACCCCTACTGTGAATCAAGGGGTTAACATCTAGCTACAAGGAGATGAGATGAAAAGACCAGAGGTGGGAAGGGAAACACCTGGGCTCTTGTGTGGCTCCGTGGATAACCTACTGAGTCATCCTGGTGACCTCACTGGGCCTCCTCAGATATGAAAGAGGGTTTAGCATTAGATGGGAGTAAGACTTCCTCCAACTCTATGATTCTAGAACAGGCTGATGTCAAAAAGGGAGAAGAGTGCACCGTAGCAACCAGGGGCAGGGCTTCTCAGGGGGAGTAGAGGAGGCTGGGCCAGGAAGGGCGGGCACTGGTGGCCTACCTAGAAGTTGGCCTAAACCTCTAGATCAGGTCACCCTCCTGCAGGTGAGCGGACCCCGCTGGAATTGGAGCCCAGTAAGGTCTATGAGTTTGGTGTTTCGATCCTGGCTACCCACCCCTTCCATCCCAGGGGCTGGCTCACCAGGCTGAGTGGAGTCTTAGACTAGGGAGAGACGAAGGTCAAGAACTGAGCTCCAGGTAAGTAACTACAGCAGATCTCGAATTGTCTAAGGAAACCACTGAAGAAAAATATGTACCCCGCCCCTCCCCTTTCTCCTGGCACTCCCGAGCCACCTGCAGTTGGCGGGAGCGGCTGGCAGGGATAAGAGGGAAGAGGACGCCCGGCGAAGGGGGCTCCAGCCTGGCTGTTTCTGCGTGTTAGCATTTCTAGAATAAAGAGTGGGTGGGAACTGACCCAAGTAAAGTCCCGGAGACTCGAACACTGACGCACAGGAAAGCCTCAAGTGGGAGGAGAAATGCAAATCCTCTACTGACGATGGCGTCAGCGGCTTTCTCCTAGGGACTGTGAGGGGCGCTTCTGACTTTGGACTTGAGCACCGCCTGGGACCTGTGCTGAGAGAGCGCTAGGTAAGTGGCCAGACCACACCTTCTGGCTGCCTCTCCCGAGGAGGACACGCTTATTACGCAGGATGCTCTGAAGCTTTGCTTTCCCTGGGCATTTTGACAGTGGCTTCATTTTAACCTGCCTGAGGAGGGGTTATTATACAAGGAAGCGCCCGACTCCACGACCCACAGATGCGCCCTGGCACGGGCTCTCCGCGGAGACCGCCCCGCAGGTCCGCGCCGCTGTGCCCGGGCGAATCTCCCAGAGGGGCCCGGGGGAGGTGCGGCGGCTGCGGAGGTGTGTCCTCGCGGAGGCTGAAAGTGAGCCCCTCTTCACTTTCTCAGACAGCTTCTCTAGAGCTGTGTTGTCTGACTTTAGACTGGCGTACCTGGGTTTCAGGAAAAAAAGCTTGCAGCTACGGCAGCCTGTGACTGTGGCTTTGATGAGCGCGAGTGACATTTTAGGGCAGGTCATCTCCTTTTGCAAGCTACAGGCCACAGAGCCAACGCGGCACCACCAGCTCCCAGACAGTGGGACAAAATTCCTCTTTAGAGGAATCTTCCTGGGACTGCACGCAAAAAGAACAGACAGGCACTCCGTTTTCAGAGGCAACGTACACAGTTTTCACGAGAAAGAAGTAGCACTTAGAGGGTAAAAGCAAAGAAATCTGCTGAAGGATGTCTAAAGGCGTTCCCAAAGGCTGCGATTGAGAATGTCCTAGGACTATGTATCCATTCTTCTTCCTTTTTGCAGCTTTGAATTCAGCTCTCCGCAATACTCAGATCTTAGTAGTCTTTTTTATTTGGCGTTTATTTTTATTTTTTTAAATTTTTCTTTTATTTTTATTAGACACACAACTGTAAATATTTATGGACTATAGAGGGATATTTCAATACATATATACAAGGTGTTATGATCAAAGGATAATCAGCATATCCATCACCTCAAACATTTATCATTTCTTTACGTTATGAACATTCAAAATATACACTATGAATATGTTAACCATATTCATCCTAGTGTTACAGCACCAGAGCTTATTCTTCCCATCTACCTGTAAGTTTTAGTTAGAAAATAGACTTTCATCCAAATCGTAGCTGGGGTTCAACAATAGTATGATAAAAAAATTGTAATGCTATTTTCAGCTCATGTTCTCTGTTGTCATTAACTAAAATAAATTGGTAGGACAATGTTGATAGTAGCATGGGAACAAATGTTCCAATTTTGTGTGGTATACATATACATCGAGTATCTGGAAAGACAAATGGTTCAGGCTCAGGAAACCTCGGGTTGCCCCTTAGAAGCCTCACACATTAGGCAGGCATCATTTCGCCTATTTGAGCTTTAAGTTTTTTTCTTTTTAAAGTTGACATACTACTTATATCCACCTACCCTATTCATAGCAACGTCAAGAGTGCCACTTATTCTTCATTTAACAATCCATGATTGAGCATTTACAATATGCCTAGAATTGTAAAGTATAAAGGTTTTCATAAATATATAGTGATATGCAAATAAAACATTACTTCTTTTCCCACTAGCTTTCTCTTTAGCAAAACATTGGCAACAGGTTTTTCTATAAATTTTAAATCATTTACCAGGTGCTCAGGGAACAGGTGCTCAAGATGATTCTATTTGAAACGTGAAGAATACGTATATGAAATATATGAAGTTATCCCAGTGTTCTATAGGCAAAAGGAAACCTTAGCCTGTCTATAAGATATGCTGAAATGTTATGGTGATTAATCACGTAAAAGAGGGTTTGGTGTTTTTATTTGACTTAGAATTGCTGATGAAACAATAAAAAGTTTGACTTTGGAAAACGTAAAATGCTGTAATTTCAAGGAGGCAGCATCATACTAATTTTCCTGAGTTAGGAAATATGTCTACGGCTTCTAAACTGGCCAGAGAGGGGTTACAAGGGGAAATACGTACTTTTGTTTTATGACAGGCTGCCAAATAGGTATCACGTGTGGTTTCTTACTCCTTAAGTAACTTGAGGGTTTAACCACTATCAGATGTTTCTCAGAGACAAAAAGACTACATCTTTTAAGAGCTTTGCCCACCCATAGTAGATCCTCATAGAGTGAAATAAAACACATTCATTGGTTCAGAAATATTTTTAATTAAACTAGAGCCTATGAAAATGCATACATAAAATTCTTAATGAAGCTAAGACAAAATTGGACTAGAAGTCGGGAACATAAATCTGACTCTAGAAGCCATACAAATCTGAAATAAAGTAATTTGACAAATTTATATAAAAGAAGCTTTTTACGAGGTTGTTCCTCATATATAAAGTCTTAGAGGGCTTTAGAAGGTGTCGTAAATGTTAAATATGTTTGCCTTCAAGTTGCTCCAAGTCTAAGTGTAGAGGGGACAAGAGATAGGGAAAGGGTTTGTTGATAATACAAATTCATGTAGACAGCTGCGGGCAGGATGTGGGGTGTTTGGGGGAACGGGAGTGAAAGCTTCCTGGAGCTGGTGGAACAGGAGTTCATGTTAGAGCAAGGAAGGCTGTAGTTTGGGGGCACAGAAAGAAGGCTGCTCCCTTCATTAGGGTTGGATTATGAAAAAAAACCTTAGAGAAATGTTTGTATTTTTGGTTATATTGGAACTCAGTCATAATATTGACTAATATGTACTAGAAAATATGTACTAGAGCTATGAACAATATTTTAAAACTCTAATTCTATCCCTTCTTTTATAGCATGTCTCAGTGGAATCAAGTCCAACAGTTGGAAATCAAGTTTTTGGAGCAGGTGGATCAATTCTATGATGACAACTTTCCTATGGAAATTCGGCATCTGCTGGCCCAGTGGATTGAAAATCAAGACTGGTAGGATCAAATATAGTTCCCTAGAAGTTGATGCACAAATGCTTTAGGCTCTATCCATGTGAATTTATTTTGTGGTCCACTTTTCACTCAGTAGATGCATTCTTTTCAGGTAAAGAACTTTCTCAAGGATTTGAAACGCCTTCCTGAGGAAGGGGAATCGTTGTCCTTTCTGGTTTCATTCATTATAAATGAAAACTTAATGGTTCTAGTGCTTTGTTTCTCTGTAAACCAAAACCCAAACAATTTTTCATGTATTTAAAAAAGAAAAAAATCCATTGTCAGTTCTCTATCACAGACTCAGTGTAAATCAGTAAGATTTGCATTCTTCAAAGCTCTATTCACCTTATACCATTTAATTTTTTTTTTTGCTTCAGCCCCCTTTTTTATGGTGGTAAAATACACAAAACATAAAATTTGCCATTGTTTTTGGTGTACTGTTCAGTGGCATTACATATATTCACACTATTTTGCAACCCTCACCACTATCCATCTGCAGAACTTTTTCATCTTTCCAAACTGAAACTCCATACTCTTCAAACAGTAACTCCCTAGTCCTCCATCTCCAGCCCCTGGCAATCACCATTCTATTGTCTGTCTCTATGAATTTGACTACTCTAGGTACTTTATATAATTGGAATCACACAATATTCATCCTTTTGTAACTGAATTATTTTGCTTAGTGTAATGTTTTCAAAATTCATTCATCAGAATGTTCTGCCTTTTTGAAGCTGAATAATATTCTGTTGTTTGTACATATCACATTTTGCTTTATAAATTTATCTGTCAATGGACATTTGGGTTGTTTAAACCTTTTGGCTATTGCTAATAACTCTGCTAGGAACATTGGTATGCAAATATCTGTTTGAGTCCCTGCTTTTAATTCTTTTGGATATATACCCAGATGTGGAATTGCTGGATCATATGGCAATTTTATGTTTAATATTTTGGGTATCTGCCATACAGTTTTCCACAGTGATTGACCATTATACCTTCCCACCAGCATTGTACAATTTCTCTATATCCTCACCAACACTTATTTTCTGGTTTTTTTTCCCCCTTTTAATAATAGTCATCTTAATGGGTATGAAGTGGTATCTTACTGAGATTTTGATTTGAAATTCCCTAATGCTTAGTGACATTGACATCTCTTCATGTTTACAATTTAATTTTTTAAAACTTTTAAATGTTTAGCAACAAGTAAAGGTTTATTCCTTTAAAATTAATATGGGAAAAGAGTAGACATTTTACCAAATTGATTTCTGTTGTATAATAACCTTTTATTTTTTTAGGGAGGCGGCTTCTAACAATGAAACCATGGCAACGATTCTTCTTCAAAACTTGTTAATACAACTGGATGAACAGTTAGGTCGTGTTTCCAAAGAGAAAAACCTGCTCTTGATACACAATCTAAAAAGAATTAGAAAAATCCTTCAGGTGAGAATGCATTTCTACTTTTCCAAAATATTTGGATATAGGAGTAAAAATTAAATATGCACCCTTGTAATATTTTCAAATGAGATTTAAGGGGAAAAAATTTGAGTTCCCTTACCATTTACAAATTTTGTGCTCAATTTTATTACCCAATATTTTTCATGAATTGTTGAAAATAAAATACACAAATATAGTGTATAAAATACACTACAAATGTGTTGTATGTAGGACTTGCAGGTGGTTTGTTTACGAGGTACGATCAAGTTCAACAACACTAGAACAGACCACAGTTTCATGGCTCTCCACAGCCCTCCCTTGCCTTTGTGTCTTATGTAACACGTTAGAGTTAGTATTGTTCTCACTCCTAAATGGGAGCATCATGAGTGAATATATCCTTCCAGATTTGGTTCAGATCTCACCCTTCTTTAAAAGTGTTCTTTGGTACTCTCTGGTTCACCCAGGCAGAGCCCATCTATGTGGATTTCCTCAGCACCAAAACATATCAATATTGTGGCTTTTAGTATATTCGATGTTATTGCTATTTCTTTTTTTATTTTCATTTTTTATAGTCAATAATAATTTAATTGTACATTTGAAAATAACAAAAAGAATATAATTAGACTGTTTGTAACACAAAGGATAAATGCTTGAGGGGGTGGATACTCCATTTTCCATGATGCGATTATTATTTTTTCTTTTTCTTTTTTATTATACTTTAAGTTCTGGGGTACATGTGCAGATTGTGCAGGATTGTTACGTAGGTATACACATGCCATGGTGGTTTGCTGCATCCATAACCCTTCTCCCCACATCATGAGTTCCTTTAGCAAGGACTTTGAAGTTCAACTTTGAATTTCCAGCACCCAGCATAAGTCTGGACTTATGATAGATGTGCAATGTTTACTGATTAAGGGATGAAGAAATGAAGTAAGTGAATCAGGGATCTAAAAAATTAAAGGCAGGCTAATATGGAACTAAACCCAGAAGTGCTAACCTGACCATGGACGGCTATAATATTTACTGAGTGCCTATACAACATGTTAGATAACAGGAAAAGTGCATTGTGCCACTTCTCATGGAGGCATTTTTAGAATCTCAAGCCTACAATTAACACATTTTTAGAACATTTTAGCTAAACTATTGCAGAAATATTCTTGACATTATATTTTCGAGAAGGGCAAATATATTGTTTTTCCTATTGTTGTTTGGATTGCACTGAGCTATCTTTGCCCTTGTAATCCCCTACAAATCTGCAAGACACTTGACAAGAAACAGGGCAATTGCCTATTGCCGACAAAACAGGATTTTTGGTGGCATACAGCAATCTCTTTTATGCAGATAAGACATTTAACAGTGGCCTCATTAGCTTAGTGCTCTAATCTATAAACCTAAAATAGGGATTGGCATGCTATGGGCCACAAGTCAAATGGCCATATAGCACATGACTAAGAAATGTTTTTATATTTTAGGTCATTAGAAAAGAATAAAAATAAAATAGATCATACAGTAAAATTTAAAATAATATTTCTGACATGAAAATTATATGAAATTCAAATTTGTGTGTTTTATTGAAACAAAGCCACCCTCATTGGTTTACATATTGTTTATGGCTGCTTTTACACTTCAATGACAGAAGTTGTGATAGAGAAAGTATGACCTACATAGCCTAAAATAAAAATGTGTGTGTATATGTTTCTATGTATATATATGTCTCATATTTACATATGATATATATATCATATTTATCTGGCCTTTTACAGGAAAGTTTGCTAACTCTTAGCCTAATAGCAAAGAGTCTATAGGTCACTTTACTAGATAAACACAGATGAGGAAAATATTAATAGATGATGCGTGGTCTTTGGAACCAGAAAGATCTGGGTTAAAAATCTGACCCTCAAATGTGGCTTTGAGCAAATTACTTAATCTTCTGAACTGTATCTTTTAATATAAACAAGGATGATTATTGTCTACCTTTTGGAATTGTGAGGAAGGCTGGAGCTTTTCTTCTGGCAAAAAGTGGGCCTTCAATAAATGGTTCTCATTGTTGATAGGGAAAATAGTGGGATTTTCTCAGTGTAACTCAGGGATAAGTAAACGGCCCATCTTTTGTGCTGGGCGGGAGGATAAGATTGTGAGGGGAGCTTCTCTTCTGGCCATTTGTATCAGACAAACCTTGTGAAACAGTCACTTCTGTCTCACTACTCCACAGCTCAAAAACCTGCAGTTATCCCCAGTCATGCTTCAGCTCAAGCACAAACTCATCTGCATGTGTCGTTGGCCCTCTAGCATCGTTCCTCTTTAGATCTTTCCCAACAATTTTCATTGAGTTCCTCTACATCCCTACCTCAGAAAAATAGATCTACTTGTTCCTGAACACATCACACATACTCTTGAATGACTAAGCCTTGTCCGTGATGGTCCCATGGCCAGGAATTCTCTTCCATTCCTCTTCCACCAATTTAGTTCTCATCCATCCCTAAAGAATCTGCATAGGTCCCAGTGCAACAAGGAAACCTTCACTACATGCTTTAGTCTGTGGTCTCATTCTCCAGGGACAACTACAAGGTAAGCAGCATCTCCTTGTGTCCCTTCATCTGTGTTTCGTGTGTGTTTAACCGGGTCACAAGGTCCTTAACAGTAAAAGCCTGACCTCCTTTTGTGACTCCCCTCCTTCACCCCCAGTACTCAATATGGTTCTACTGCACACTAGGAATTCAGAAAACAATTTGGTGAATTAAGATATTTGAGTTGAAAAAAACACTTGATCTTTGTTGTACTTCCATATATCTCAATTTATAAATTGTGCTTATTCAATATTTATATTAACAACACAGTAGAAACTAGTACTAAATAATATTGTCAGCTATGGGTTTACACCTAAACAAACCTGCATTTTATGCTTCTTTTTAAGCTACTATAATCCCATTAAGTTGTGTTTTTTTTAGGGGGGAGGGGTGACTTTATCCATTCTTCCATCAGTGGACACTTAGGTTAATTACAAATCTTTGTTATTGGGAATAGGGCTGCAATAAACATGCAAGTTCAGGCATCTCTTTTATATCTAATTTTTTCCTTTGGATAAATACCTAGTAGTGGAATTGCTGTAGCCTATGGTAGTTCTATTTCTAGTTTTTTGAAAAAATTTCCATACTGATTGTATTAAATTACATTCCTACCAACAGTGTACAGAGTTCCTTTTTCTCTGCATCCTCACCAACATGTTATTTTTTGTCTTTTAAAAAATAGTCATTCTAGCCCGGGCATAGTGGCTCACGCCTGTAATCCCAGTATTTGGGTGGATCACCCAAGGTCAGGAGTTCGAGACCAGCCTGGCCAACATGGCGAAACCCTGTCTCTACTAAAAATAAAAAAAGTAGTCAGACATGATGGTGCATGCCTGTAATCCCAGCTACTCAGGAAGCTGAGGCAGAAGAATTACTTGAACCTGAGAGATGGAAGTGGCAGTGAGGAAGCAGAGATACAGAGATAGAGGTGGGAGTTTGACTGCACTCCAGCCTAGGCAACAGAGCAAGATTCTGTCTCAAAAAAAAAAAAAAATACACACACACACACATATATAAAATAACCATTTTAACTGGGGTAAGTTAATATCTTTCTGTGATTTCAATTTGCATTTTCCTGATTAGTGGTGTTGAGCATTTTTTTCTTATATCTGTTGACTACTTGTATGTCTTTTAAATTCTTAAATTATTTTTATTTTTATTTTTATTTCAGTAGTTTTTGTGGTACAGGTGGTTTTTGGTTACATGGATAAGCTCTTCAGTGGTTGATTTCTGAGATTTTAGTGCACCTGTCACCCTAGCAGTACACTGCACTCAATACGTAGTCTTTTAACCCTCACCCCCTCCCAAACTTCCCCCACAAGTCCCCAAGTTCATTATATTATTCTTATGCTTTTACATCCTTATAGCTTAGCTCCCACTTATAGGTGAGAACATATGATACTTGGTTTTCCATTTCTGAGTTACTTCACTTAAAATAATGCCCTCCATCTTTATCCAGGTTGTTGCAAAAGACATTATTTCATTCCTTTTTATGGCTGAGTAGTATTCCATGGTGTATATATACCACATTTTCTTTATCTACTCATTGGTTGATGGACACTTAGGTTGGTTCCGTATCTTTGCAACTGCAAATTGTACTGCTATAAACATGGGTGTGCATGTGTCTTTTTTATATAATGATTTCTTTTCCTTTGGGTAGATACCCAGTAGTGGGATTGCTGGACTGAATGGTACTTCTACTTTTATTTCTTTGTGGAGTCTCTATACCGTTTTCCATAGAGGTTGTACTAGTTTACATTCCCACCAGCAGTCTAACAGTGTTCCCTTTTCACCACATCCATGCCAACATCTACTGGTTTTTGACTTTTTAATTATGGCCATTCTTGCAGGAGTAAGGTGGTATCTCATTGTGGTTTTAAATTGCATTTTCCTGACAATTAGTGAGTTGAACATTTTTACATGTTTGTTGATTGTTTGTACATCTTCTTTTGAGGAATTGTGTATTCAAGTCCTTTGTCTGCTTTTTGATGGGATTGTTTTATTTTTTTCTTGCTAATTTGAGTTCCTTGTGATTATGGATATTAGTCCTTTGCCATATACGTAGTTTGCAAATATTTTCTCCCACTCTGTGGGTTGTCTGTTTACTTGGATGATTATTTCTTTTGCTGTGCAGAAGCTTTTTAGTTTAATTAGGTCCCATTTATTTATCTTTATTTTTGTTGCATTTGCTTTTGGGGTCATAGCCATGAATTCTTTGCCTAAGCCAATGTCTAGAAACATTTTTCCAATGTTATCTTCTAGAATTTTTATGGCTTCAGGTCTTAGATTTAAGTCTTTGATCCATGTTGAGTTGATTTTTGTATAAGCGGAGAAATCAGTTTCATTCTTCTGCATATGACTTGCCAGTTTTCCTAGCATTGTTTTTTTAATAGGTTATCTTTTCCCTAATTTATGTTTTTGCATGCTTTTTCCAAGATCAGTTGGCTGAAAGTATTTGGCTTTGTTTCTGGGTTCTCTACTCTGTTCCACTGGGCTATGTGCCCACTTTTATACCAGTATCATACTGTTTTGGTAACTATAGCCTTCTAATATAATTTGAAGTTGGGTAATATGACGCCTCCGGACTTGTTCTTTTTGCTTAGTATTGGTTTGGCTATGCAGGTTATTTTTTTTGGTTCCATATGAATTTTAGAATTGTTTTTTCTAAATCTATGAAGAATGGTGATGATATTTTGATGGAAATTGCATTGAATCTGTAGACTGCCTTGGGCAGTGTGATCATTTTCACAGTATTGATTCTTCCCATTCATGAGCATGAGATGTGTTTTGATTTGTTTTTGTTATCTATGCTTTATTTTAGCAGTACTTTGTAGTTTTCTTTGTAGAAATCTTTCACTTCCTTGGTTAGATATATCCCCAAGTATTTCTCTTTTTGTGCGGCTATTGTAAAAGGGATTGAGTTATTGATTTGAATCTCAGCTTGGTCATTTTCGTGTATAGCAGAGCTACTGATTTGCGTACATTGATTTTGTATCCTGAGTCTTTACTGAATTCCTTTATCATATTTAGGAGCTTCTTGGATGAGTCTTTAGGGTTTTCTAGGTATACAATTATATCATCAGCAAACAGTGACAATTTCATTTCCTCTTTTCCAATTTGGACGCCTTGTATTTCTTTCTTTTGTCTGATTGCTCTGGCTAGGACTTCCAGTACTACGTGGGGAAAATGGGCATTCTTGCCTTGTTCCAGTTCTCAGGGGAAATGCTTTCAATTTTTCCCTATTCAGTATGATGGCTGTGGGTTTTTCATATATGGCTTTCATCAATTTAAGTTCCTTATGTGCCTATTTTGTTGAGGGTTTTTTTTTAATCATAAAAGGATGCTGGATTTTATCAAAGGCTTTTTCTTCACCTATTGAGATGATCATATGAGTTTGTTTTTAATTCTTTTTATGTAATATATCATATTTATTGACTTAATGTATATTAAACTATCCCTGTATCCCTAATATAAACCCATTTGATCATGATATATTATCTTTTTGATATGCTATTGGATTTGGTTAGCTAGCATTTTGTTGAGGATTTTTGCATCTATGTTCATCAGAGCTATTGGTCCAGTAGTTTTCTTGTTTTGCCCTTTCCTGGTTTTGGTATTAGGGTGATACTGGCTTCATGGAATGATTTAGAGAGGATTCCATCTTTCTCTATCTTTTACAATAGTTTCAGTGGGATTGGTACCAATTCTTCTTTGACTGTCTGATAAAATTCAGCTATGAATCCATCTGGTCTTAGATCTTTTTTTGGCAATTTTTTTTAAACTACTCATTCAATCTTGCTGCTTGTTATTGGTCTATTCAGGGTTTCTGTTTCTTCCTGATTTAATCTAGGAGGGTTTTATATTTCCACAAATTTATCTATCTCCTCTAGATTTTCTAGCTTGTGCACATAAAAGTGTTCATAGTAGCCTTAACTAATCTTTTGTATTTCTGTGGTATTGGTTGTAATATCTCTAGTTTCTTTTCTCATTGAGCTTATTTGGTTATTCCCCTTTTTTTTTTTTTTTTTTTTTCGGTAATCTCACTAGTGGTCTATCAATTTTATCTTTTCAAATAACAACTTTTTGTTTCATTTATCTTTTGTATTTTTTTGTTTCAATTTTATTTAGTTCTTTAATCTTTGTTATTTTTTTTGTCTGCTGAGTTTGGGTTGAATTTCTTTTGAGAAATGTCTATTCATATCTTTGCCCACTTTTTAATGTGATTATTTGTTTTTTACTGTTGAGTTGTTTGGATATTAAGCTTTTGTCAGATGAGTAGTTTGCAAATATTTTCTCCCATTTAACAGATTGCCTCTTCATTCTGCTGATTATTTCCTTTGCTGTGCAAAAGCTTTTTAGTTTAATATAGTTATATTTATCTATTTTTGTTTTTGTTTTCTGTGCATTTGGGGTCATAAACATAAAATCTTTGCCTAGACCAATGTCCTGAAGCATTTTCCTTATGTTTTCTTGTAGCAGTTTATAATTTTAGGTCTTACATTTAAGTCTTTAATCCATCTTGAATTGATTTTTGTGTATAGTGAGAGATAGTGTCCAGTTCCATTCTTCGGCATATAGATATCCAGTTTTCCCAGCACAATTTATTGAAGAGGATGCTTTTGCCCCAGTGTATGTTCTTGGCACCTTTATTAAAAATTAGTTGGCTGTAAATATGTGGATTTATTTCTGGGTTCTCTCTTCTATTTCATTGGTCTATGTGTCTGTTTTTATGCCAATATTGTGCTGTTTTGGTTATGATAGCCTTATAATATACTTTGAAGTCAGGTAGTGTGATGCCTCCAGCTTTGTTATTTTTTACTCAGATTGCTTTAGCTATTCAGGCTCTTTTTGGTACCACACAAATTTTAGGATTGTTTTTTCTATTTCTGTGAAAAGTGACATTGGTATTTTAATAGAGATTGCTTTGACTCTGTATTGCTTTTTATGGTCATTTTAATGATATTAATTCTTCCACTCCATAAGCATAGGGATGTCTTTCCATTTGTTTGTGTACTCTTCAATTTTTTTCTTTTTTTGAGATGAAGTCTTGTTCTGTTGCCCAGTCTAGAGTGCCTTGCCACAATCTCAGCTCACTGCAACCTCTGCCTCCTGAATTCAAGCGTTTCTCCTGCCTCAGCCTCCCAAGAAGAGTAGCTGGGATTACAGGCACGCACCACCATGCCTGGCTAATTGTATTTTTGTAGAGATGAGGTTTCACCATGTTTGCCAGGCTGGTCTCGAACTCCTGACCTCAGGTGATCCACCCGCCTTGGCCTCCCAAAGTGCTGGGATTACAGATGTGAGCCACCGTCCCTGGCCCTCTTCAATTTTTTAAATCAGTGTTTTGTAGTTTTTCTTGTAGAGATCTTTCACTTTCTTGGTTAAATTTATTCCCAGGTGTTTCATTTTATTGTATTGTATTTTTGAAGCTATTGTAAATGAAATTGTCTTCTTGATTTCTTTCTTAGCTTGTTCATTTTCATTGTATGAAAATGCTACTGATTTTTATATGTTAATTTTGTGTCATGCAACTTTACTAAATCTATTTATGAGATCTGAGAGATTTTTGGTGAACTCTTTAGGTTTTTCTAGTATAAAATCATATCATCAGCAAAGAGGGACAATTTTTTTTTTCATTACAGAGTCTCGCTCTGTCACTCAGGCTAGAGTTCAGTGGCGTGATCTTGGCTTACTACAACCTCCGCCTCCCAGGTTTAAGCAAGTCTCCTGCCTCATCCTCCTGAGTAGCTGGGATTACAGGCATGTGCCACCACACCCAGCTAATTTTTGTATTTTTAGCAGAGACGGGGTTTTGCTGTGTTGACCAGACTGGCCTCGAACTTCTGACCTCAAGTGATCTGCCTGCCAAGGCCTCCCAAGGTGCTGGGATTACAGGTAGAAACCACAGCCCCCCGCCAAGTGGGACTGTGGAGGTTTGCGGTCTTACTGGCTCTGAGAGCTGGGTCCTTACTGCAGAAGGGCTGCTCTGCACCTGGGAACACAGGAGCTCTTCCAGGGTCAATCTCAAAAGAAAAAGAAACCCAACTTCCCTGTAGATTCAAAGCCCAAAGTGTCATCAGCAGACAATTTGACATCCTCTTTTCCAGTTTGAGTGCCTTTTATGTCCTTCTCTGGCTTAATTGCTCTGGCTAGGACTTCCAGCAATATGTTGAATATGAGTAGTGAAAAATGTCCATCCTTGTCTTGTTACAGGTCTCAGAGGAAAGGCGTTCAGCTTTTTCTTATTCAGTACGATGTTAGCTGTAGGTTTGTCATGTATGGCCTTTTTATATTGAAGTATGTTCTTTCTATGCCTCATTTGTTGAGAGTTTTGGTCATGAGGACATTGAATTTTACCAAATGCTTTTTCTATACTATTGAGATGGTCATGATTTTTGTTTGTCATTCTGCTGATGTGATGTATCATATTTACTGATTTGCATATGTTGAACCATCCTTGCATCCCTGGGATAAATCCCACTTGATTGCATTGTTGTTGTTGTTGTTGTTGTTGTTTTTGAGATGCTGTTGGATTTGATTTGCTAGTATTTTGTTGACAATTTTTGCATCTGTGTTCATCAGGGATACTGGCATATAGTTGTCTCTTTGCGTTGTGTCCTTGTCTGGTTTTGGTACCAGGGTAGTGCTGGCATAGAATGAGTTAGGGATAATTTCTTCCTCTTTAATTTTTTTGGAATAATTTGAGGAGAATTGGTGTTAGTTCTTCTATGAAAGTTTGATTGAATTTGGGAGTAAAGGCTGGGCATGTTGGCACACATCTGTAATCCCAGCACTTTGGGAGACTTGAAGCAGGTCAGGAGTTTGAGACCAGGCTGATAGTGAAATCTCATCTCTACTAAAAATGCAAAAAAATAGCTGAGTGTGGTGGCACTCACCTGTAGTCCCAGCTACTCATGAACAGGAGATTTGCTTGAGCCTGGGAGGCGGAGGTTGCAGTAAGCCAAGATTATGCCAATGCCTCTGCCCTCCAGCCTGGGCAACAGGGTGAGACTCTGTATCAAAAACAAAACAAAACAAAACAATAACAAAAAAAGAATTCGGCATTAAAGCCATTCAGTCCTGGACTTTGTCAGGAGACTTACTAATTCAATCTCATTACTCATTATTAGTCTGTTTATGGTTTTTTTTTTTTTTTTTTTTTTTCCTGATTCAATCTTGCTAGGTTGCATGAGTCCAGGAATCTATCCATTTCTTCTAGGTTTTCCAGCTTGTTAGTGTATTTTTCATTATTGGTCTCTGAGGATCCTTTATGTTTCTGTGATATCAGTTGTAATGTCTCCTTTTTCATTTCTGATTTTATTTATTTGGTTTCTCTCTCTTTTTTTATGGTTAGTTTAGCAAATAGTTTATCGACTGTTTATCTTTTCAAAACAACTAGCTTTTCATTTTGTTGATCCTTAGTATCTTTTTTTAGTCTCTGTTTCATTTAGTTCTGCTCTGATTTTTATTAATTATTTTTTTCCACTTATTTTGTTTTTTTTTTTCTCTTTTCTAGTTACTCTAGTTACTTGAAGTGCATGATTAGATTGTTTACTTCAAAATTTCATACCTTTTTATGTGGGTGTTTATTTCTATAAACCTCCCTTTTAGCACTGCTTTTTCATAGGCTTGGATATGTTGTTTCAATTTTCATTTGTTTCAAGGAATTTTTTTTTATTTCCACGTTAATTTCTTCCTTGATACAATGATTATCCAGGAGCAGCATGTTGCTTAATTTTCCTTCATTTTTATAGTTTCCAAAGTGCCTTTTGTTATTGATTTCTAGTTTTATTCTATTGTGGTCTAAGAAGATATTTGATATAATTTTGATTTTAGAAAAATGTTTGAGACTTGGTTTTTGCCCCGTGATCTTGGTTGGGTAGTACCCTTTGGCTTTGATTCTGAGTGTGTGCGGTAGTGTAGTCTCTGTATCATTTCTTTGGCTATGAACAATATCAGTTGTGTCTATGATTTCCTTGGTGGCTTAGGGTGTATTTGTGAGTGGAGGCTGTGTTGAAGTTTCTCTGGGGACTGGAACACCAGGTGGGCCAGTCTTTAGGCCCCAGTGGTGGCAGCGATGGGCTGACCCTGTCTGTCCTTGGGACCTGGGGTGGAGTATTCTTGCACAGTGTTAGCAAGTTCAGGTGGGCCAATTATTAAGACTCTATGTGGCTTGCTTGGGTGCCAGATATAGCAGCAGTAGGCCAGGCAGTTGTGTGGGTTCTTAGACTCCCGGGCAGGGAGTATGGCATGGGCAATGGCAGTAGCAGTGATGGGACAACCCTTTGCTCCCAAGCAGTCCATGCTGATGTTGGCAGTAGTTGTGATGGGTTGAGAGGGCCAGTCCCTAGGCCTATAGGTAGCACATGTGGGTGGGTGCCAGCTGTGGTTGTAGCAGCAGGTTGGGTGGGCTCAAACTTAGACTTCGGAAGGATTGCTCAGGTGTGAATGGTGGTAGACTGGGTTGTGTAATCCCCACTTTATAGTTTTGCCTTTTCTAGGATGTCATGCAGTTGGAATCATATAGTCTGTGGCCTTCTTAGATTGGCTTCTTTCACTTAGCAATATGTTTTTAAGGTTTCTTTGTGTCTTTGCATGGCTTGATAGCTTATTTCTTTTTGCTGCTGAATAATATTCTTTTGTACAGATGTACCACAGTTTGTTTATTCATTTTTGGCCATTATGAATAAAGCTGCTATCAGCATTCATATGCAGGATTTTGTGTAGGAGTAAGTTTCCAACTCATTTGGGTAAATATCTAGAAACATGATTTCTGAATCATTATCCTTGGACATTCTGTTGCAAACCTCTTTTCCTTATTCACCTTCCTCTTTGTCTTTCCCCCTCAGATAGAATGACCTAAGAAAAATAAAAATAGCGCATATTCATGATTTTTAAAAGTCAAAGCAACACAAAAAGTGCAAAGAAGAAAGTCTGAAAAAAATCTATGGCCTGGAAATAAACATATTAATATTTGAGGAGTGTAATTCCAGACACCTCTTTGTACATGTATATAGGCAGATGGAAGGTGGAATTGCTACAACTGCTGCTATCCCCTGCCCCCACCCACACACACACCAGGAACTCTCCATATCCCTTACCTTACGTTATTTTCCTCTATAGCTTTTATAAACCTCTGGCTTCCTCTATATTTACTTGTCTTTTTATTGCCATTAGAATATCATCTTCGTAAAGAGAGGGATTTTGTTTTATTTACTGCTATATCCCCAGTGCCTGGAGAGTGTGCCTAGACACATAATAGGTGCTCAATAAATGATTTATGAATAAATGAATACCTACATAGGAATATCAGATTAAAAATATTATTAATATTTATTTTAAAATAAAATTTTATTTTTATTTGAATTCAATTAAACATTGTTATTTTAAAATATTAAATGTTTCCTCACCATAAGAAATATCTTTTTTCCAAAAGAAATTTCACTCATGTTAATTTTTAAAGTCATGAAAAGCATTAAGAGATGAGATACAGAAACCACACGTTTCACTTTTAGGCAGTTATCTGTTGATTCCATGCTATTAAACATGAGGAGAAACTAACATTCTTAAATTTGCTTCCACTTCTCATTCCCATCCCTCCACCTGCCAATTTTCATCATTTATATTATATTTTATATTATATTTATATTTTGTTAATTATATTATATTTTTGTTAATATTTTGTTAATCATCTGTGTTGCATCATGGCAATTCCACACATTTCTTCGCTTTATGTATAAGTAGATTCAGTGCTCATCACCACTTCTTTAACCATTACTTCTCCATTCCTGAGGTTTCAAATTGTGATTCATTCTGAATTGCCTAGATTTCATCAAGTAGTTTTTCCAAGAAGCTCTCAGTGGTACTGTAATCTTTGAGGACATTCATGCTTAAGAATATCTGGTACCGTACAGGACACCCCGACTTGCTATAAAGTTCTTGGTTTTTCTTTCTCTCAACTATTTGTAGACATTGCTCTATCAACACTGGAGACGTGTTAGGCTAACCTGCAGTTTTTGTTTACAGTTAGGAATGATGTTGAAGCTATTTTACAACCGAGACAGTAAGAGCAATAACTAATCAGAAAAGATTAGGATCCAGTAACTTATTAGTCCTACTGATGCATACCCACTGAATGTAAGCTCTGCTTAGAGTGGAAAGTCAAACAGAATAGAAGGGTATAATGTGAAAAATGAAAGTCCTTCATTTATTAAGGAATATCTTTCTTCAGTTATGTTCCAATTGTAATTTAGTGTGGGATGAATGGTGTGTTTCATGCTGTCTTCTCTTCAGGAGTAGTTGTAAATCTACATAGCACACACCTCCACAAATGTAGAGAATAAACAGGCCTCTAATTTGCTCTACTGCCCTGGGTTGGCTACAGCACAGCTGCTCCTGGATCAACTTGGAGAAACCTGCATTCACAGGCCCAAATCTTGTCCCTAGGACTTAGCTTCTCTACCTGGGACATTCAGATGATACCAATTGAGGAAACCATGATACAGGAATTTAGTATCCATCTACCCCTTCCAACACAAAACATCAGAGAAATCTGGCTTTTGCAAACTGTTGACATTTTATACCCAGAGGTTACCATTACCTTTGAAGCCTCTTGTGCCTCCTCCCTGACTCCACTCTGCTCTCTTTCCACCTGGAGCAACCACTGACCCAAATTTTGCATTTGTCAGTTTTTTCCTTTTTGTTAGCATTTTATCACATAAGTATCCCAAAACGATATAGTATCTATGTTTGAAAGCTGCTGAATCTCACGTAAGTGAGATCACACTATATTTATACTTCAGCAACTTGCTTCGTCACTCAACATTGTTCTTGACATTCATCCACATGGATGTGGGTAGCAGTAGTTTATTCATTTTCACTGCTGCATGGTATTCCACTGTGTGAATTATCACAATTTATACATTCTACTGTTGATGGACATTTGCCTTGTTTCCTGTATTTCTTCACTATTATAAACAATGTTGCTGTGAACATTCTTACGTGTGTCCCTTGGGGCACATTTGTAAGAAATTATCTAGAATGTATACCTAGGAGTGGACTTACTGAATCATGCACTATGTACATGTCTAATTGTACTACATAATGCACAATTGTTTTCCAAAAATGGTTATACCAATTTACACTCTCCTCAAAGGGCTAGAGTTCTGGCTCGATATTCTCATCCATACTTGTTACAGTCATGGATCATACAATCTGGTGCTCTATCTACCTTACTTCCTCATTGTACTTTTTATCAATTTTCTGACTTTTTCTAACTCTATTCAGATACTTAATTTTCATCTCTTTTTCTTTATAAATGCATTTAATTATTGATATTTTTGAGAGAGGACTTTGTATACTTTAATATGTAGTGCTCTCATTTTTCATATCTAAGTTGTCCATAATTCCAGTTTTGAATTCTATTTCTGTCTAGATAAATTAAAAAACCGTTCCACTATAAATACATAGAAATGCTAGATAAATTATAACAGGTTTTTAAATGCATAGATAAGCTTACCACAAATTAAAGGAAATCACAGAAACAAAAAAAAAATAAGGAAAACCTGTAAAACAAAATTTAAGTAGAAGCTAATTTGATGGCTTCCATGCATTCTTAGATTTTAGAAATACAGGTTCCCCAGCATGATGAATTTAAAATGCAAAGGAACTATAGGATACTAGAAAGAAAATATTCTAAAAGTAACAGAGGATAACAAATATATTATCTACTTAAAAAAAGGGAGATAGACTGAAGCCAAAACAGTAACAAGTGAGAGGAGGGTAGAATAATTTTTCACAGAGCTGCGATACAGTATCTTTCAAAATTCTATTCCCAGCTAAGTTATTATGCAAGATTGAAAGTTCACCACAAAGATACCTTAATGGAAGGAATTCCTAAAGGAAATTAATTAGCACAGAAAGTAAGCATGCTTGGCAAAACTTCAAAAAGACCACTAAAACAAGTGGAAATAGACTACATAAGAAATTAAATGCATAAAATGTCAAAAAATCCAAATAATATATATTAAATTGATAAAACTCCTCAGTCATAAGACACATTATGTTTTTTATAAGAATGCACCCAAAACATGAAGTAATAGAAGAGTGATGAGGTCAAAGAGGTGAGCTGGGGCTGTCTCATAAAGAAGCTTATGGACCTTAATAAGAAATCTGAGACTTATTGTGTGATGGGAAGCCACTGAGGAGTTTGAGCAAGGGAGTGACATGAATCAATTTCTGTTTTAAAAAACTCACTCTGGCTGTTAAATGAACTGTTTTGAGTCAAGAAAGAAGCAGGGAGATCTGTTAAAAAATTCCATTGACTTTTTTTGAAAGTGACACGTTAAAGTCTTTTTTTATTACCATGGATTTATCACCTCTCCTAATCTTCTCAAAGCTTTTGCTTTATATATTTTCATACAATGTTGTAAGGAGCACAGGCAGAAGTTAACATCTTATTGGTGAACTGAAACTTTTTAAAAGAGGCCTTTTTCTTTTCTTTTCTTTTTTTCAGAAATGGGGTCTTGCTGTGTTGCCCAGGCTGGACTTGAACTCCTGGGCTCAAGTGATCCTCCCACCTCAGCCTTCCAAGTAGCCAGGACTTCAGGCGTGCACCACCATGCCTGTGCATTCACATTTCAAAAAGTCCATCTAAAAGGTCCTCCTTTGACCCATTTGCTATTTTTCTTCTTAAAATTTCATTGCATGCTTTTATTTTTATTATCATTTACTAACTGGTAAATGAATTCAATTTTGTACTTTCCAAGTCATTTTTTACTGGGTATAGCTTTTGTAAATATCACATAGCAAGTTTTATTTAGTCAACAAATATTTAAAGAACACTTGCTATGTTATCAATCACATTTTAAGCATTAGGAACACAAATAGAGGAAGTCACGAAACTCACAGTCTAAAAGGTTCACATTCAATTGTTTCTCAGCCTTTCAGTTAGAAGCTACTGCAAAAATTTCAGGCTTCCTATGTTTTGGCTTTTAAATTATGGGAACTTCTATGGCTATTCATCAAAACGTAGTATTAGGAAAGGAGAGGGAAACAGGCATTAACAATCTTGTCTGATACTAGAAAAATAAAAAATCTCTATCAATTAGAAAGCTCTGCTCAGAGTTTTGGTGTTAACGCTGTGGTTAGTAATCTTACTGTCTATAACGTATTTTTCACAAACCAGGGTAATGACTATTAGTGAGAGTTTAAACTCGGTGGGTAAGGGGGCATGAGCGAGTGTAACCTGCACCTCACTTATTCTACTCTCTGAACCACTGTGGCCTATTTCTTGGAAGTCATTTGGGTATGACTGAATGAAAATATGTTAGAGCTGACAGCACCTTGAAAATCAAGCCATAGGTGGGTTCCTTCTTGTTCAGTATGTAAAAATCCTCTTTTTGGTTCTGAATATCCCATAAAGTGAGATTTTTAATGTGAAAAGGTAAAGCATTAGAAACAGATTTTGCAATACCAGAGAGGAAAGAAAAGTGGCTTGAAATGTGGAGCTGCTCTGAGTCTGTCAGATCTTCTCTCGTAACTCGTGTTGCTTTCTCAGTTCCCTCCTCTTCCTTCCCCTCTATACACCACACACAAAGAGAAGGGAAGAGATGACCTCAACCTGAGACCTGAGAAGAATGTATAGCCACTTTGTGTTAACTGTGAAGGAGTTCTCAGTTGAGGGATCAATATTCATTCCATTTTGCCACACACGGGTGGCAGTCAATTCATCAGTCACCCCACAGTTATTTCCCCAATTCCCCAACGCACACCCTCAAAATCTGTCCCTCTTTAAGATAATACCATGGTGCCAATATCACAACACTCACATTTCAGAAGCTTCGAGAAGTCTGTGTTGTGCTGTTTAAGATGAAATGTGAATTAGTTGTCAAGACTTTGTTTGCTGCATAGTATGGGATCATCAACACAAGGTGGATGGGGTGCATCACAATTTGTGCATTTCACACTAATTGGAATCTAGTATGACCAACAGAAGTCCCCAACCACCTGAAATTTCATCCGAGTCATTTTGTGCATATCCCTCCAAGCCTTTATTTTATCCTAGATTGCTCTTCCTCCTGATTAAATTTTCTTTAACAACTTAACACTCAAGTCCATGATGATTCATCCTTTCCCTGATATTTTATTTTCTGTAAGTTTATGCCAGAGTCTGGGAGTTTTTTATACAATAATTACTTTTTAGATGATGAAACATCATTTTTATTCCAAGTGTCAGCTTGAATTTCTTAAAAGTCGGGCTCATATAATTTACTTTGGGGTACAATGGCTCTCTACTCCACAGATGTTTGTTGACTGAATATTGATTACATCGTATGAATGTTAACATCAGGATACTATTGACTGGCAAAGACATAAAGTGAAGAGTGCCTAAGCAAAATTATCATGTTGGAAGAGTTTGCTATCTAGAATGGAGGCAAAGTGCAAATAAATATTTATGATGTAGTTTGATAAGCATCATGGTAGAGGCATCTGCAATCATAATTCGTAGAGTTAGAAACCAATGGGTTGGTTATAAAAGAATAGTTGAAGACTCTCTTAAGAGGAGTAGAGGAAAAAGAATATCTGGTACAGCAAGAGCAAGAACATGACAGTCATGAGATTTCCTTTCCCATCCCACAAACAAGCGAGGCACTTTAAACATTAAAAGAGGGTTGAAGACCTTGAATGCCATGCTAAGCAGTTTGGACTTAACAGGGACCCATCAAAGGTTGCAATATATTTTTATTGAAAATGTATCCAGAGCTCATTTTCTCTCTAGGAAACTCACCCCTTGTCAGCTGTAGGCAAAAGAATATTGGCGAATTCTGAGGCTGAAATTTTTGTTTGTTTGTTTTTTTCTCATTCCAACCTCTGTTCTCCCTCTCATCAAATCATCAGAGACTGGATGGATTTTATTTTCTTTAACACAAAAGTTAGCCTCCAGTCTATTCAACATAAGGAGACCCCATCTCTACAAAAACTTAAAAAATTAGCAGGGCATGGTGATGTGCACCTGTAGACTCAGCTACGTGAGATGGTGAGGCGGGAGGCTCATTTGAGCCCTTCTGGTAAAGGCCGCTGTGAGCTGTGATCATGCCACTGCACTCGGGCCTGAATGACAGAGCCAGAATGTCAAACAACCAACCAATAAACAAGACTAGCTGTGATATACCAATGTGGGGAGAACAATTTCATGTGATGAAAAGTCAAGTCCAAGACCCATGTCATCGTGGGTACTTACAGAAGAAGCCCACCCAATCTGTCCAGGAGCTGACATGAAAACCCCAGCATGTGAATCTGCTGGCCTGTCAGCTGTAACAAGCTTGCAGAGAAGCTGCCAACCTAGAGGGCAGTCTGTGGCCAGGAAAAAAATGAGATTTCTATAGCCTCTAGTGTGACAACTAACCATACCACTGTGGAAGTGGGTGGGGAGGTACAAGACGCCAGTAGAGAAAGACAACATGAAGGTGTTCAAAGTCATCTGTTGATTTTTACTATCTTCTGCTTCATTTGCCAGGAGCATCGTGGAGATTGCTAAGCAATTTCTTGGGCAGATAATCACCTAAAAAGTAGGATAATTGTGTCTTTTGACTAACAGTTTTAGAAAATAATTTGTCCCCATTTAATGGAGATGAAGACCTATAAGAAAGCCATCTACACTGTTCTAAATTCATTGTGATTTGGAAACTTTCCAAAGAGATACTTAATCAAAACCAAGACGGCTCACAAGATTTTTTCCTTAAATAAGCCTTCTGACATATTTTAATACAAATTTTGTTAAAGTAGGTTTAATAAGCAAAAGCGTAAAAATGAGAGCAAAAATAAATATATCTACTTGAAAACAAGTTTGTCAATATAATTCAAATCAGTTAAAAATTAATTTATGTTTAGCTTTAAAGTTGTAACTGAAGGGAGTAATGGTCAAGTAGGTGTCTAAACTTAGTAGATCTCTAAGTTTAATTTGTAGGCATTGAACAGCTTCCTTTAATGTGTCCAAACAAACAACTTCAAATGTGTCAATTTAGTTCACCAACAAAAAGTCCATGACTCAGGGAAGAAGTTGGTTTTTTCAAGTCACCAGGCACCTTCTGGCCTTTCATTACTGCCTTTCCTAGAGATGACCTGGGGACAAAAGATTTGCTCAACTTAAACCTAACTCTCCCCACACTCTCTTTCGATAATGAGGATCCAGGCGCGGCATGGTAACTCATGTCTATAATCTCAGCACTTTGGGAGGCTGAGGTGGGAGGATCGCTTGAGGCCAGGAGTTCAAGAGCAGACTGGGCAGCATAGTGAGACCCTATCTCTACAAAAAATTAAAAAATTAACTGGGCATGGTAGCATATACCTGTAGTCCTAGCTACTTGGGTGGCTGAGGTGGTAGGATTGCTTAAGCCCAGGAGTTTGAGGTTACAGCGAGTTATGATTGCACCACTGCACTCCAGCCTGGGTGACAGCAAGACCCTGTCTCAATAACAATAATAATAATAATAATAATAATAAACAATTGAGGATCCAGAGCCAGTGGCTCAGTAGATAGTCAGTTTCCAATTGTCTATTACCATAATGCTCTGATTGGCTACTTCTGTCAAGAATGTAGTGCTCTCACCCCCAGTGGACTCCTAAGTGCACAATGAGGTGTAAAGTCACACAGATAGCCAACAGCTGTATTGGCACCTAAAAAATGAGAACCTCATAAATGCCTGTGACATCAAGAACCTGTCTGTTTTCTATCATTTAATCTGTGACCTCTGCCTCAGTAGAAAGATATGGGAATGGAAAGATAATCTGTACCATATCAAACTTTAAAAAAAAAAAAAAACAGCTGCCCTTTACAACTTACCAGGTTTCCATAATTTATATCTGTCAAGATTTATGTTGGAAAGAATTAATATTTCATTGGCTCTCTGTAGCTGAGCAACTCATCAACTCACCAAATCTTTTCCTTTGGATTCTTATATTTCTGTTCCTAGGAAAATAAAAAGTCTTCCTAGAGATGGAGACAGAACTATAGAGACAGAGAGAGGCTTCTCTGGCAACAGTGTGGAGTATAGAATAGCAGTGGTGAACTGGAGGCATGGAGACCTGTTTGAACATTATTGCCACAGTGCAAGGAGAAGGAAATTAGAATTCTGATCTAGGAAGTAGCACAGGAATGAAGAATAAGTGCTGGAGTTGTGAGAGAATTTGGTGAAAGAATTGACATGTAATAAGTAAATGTGAGTAAGTGAAAAATAAGAGATGGCTGAGGGTTTTAGCTTGGGTTATTGACATAGACAGACATAGACGTTGACACATAATGCAGATTAGACTTAGGGAGGGAAGTGGGATAACAAGATGAGTTTCATAAACGCTATGTGATGTACAGTAGAAAGTTCTTACAATATGAAATAAGCGAAACTAATGTGTCTACGTATTTGCCTGCCTGCTACATAAGACTGTGAGCTCTTTGAGTGCATTCATCTTTGCATTTCCAGTGCTTCACCCCACAGAGCCCAGCATATAGCAAGGGCTCAGTGTCTTTCTTAATAAATGAGAAGTTGAGCTAACATTGAAAAATATGAATGTTGCCTTATTGCAAAGCATATTCCTAACAAAATGGATCAAATATCATGTCATTATTGCAAGTTCAGTTTAGAGGGAGTTCATAAGAACAATTTAGATTTTAAGAGTTTTCTTGCTGGAATCAGCAGTTTCTAAGGATGGAAGGAATTGGTTTTGCAAAGAAATGTACAAATGGTCTCCAACTTAGGATGGTTTGGCTTACAGTTTTTCAACTTTATGATGGCGCAAAAGCAGTACACACCCAGTAGGAACTGTACTTTAAATTTTGAATTTTGATCTTTTCTGGAGCTAGCAATAATACACAGTACAATACTCTCATGATGCTTGTCAGTGGCAGCGAGCCCTGCTCCCAGTTGGCCAAGCAATTATGAGGATGAACAACCAATACTCTACAGTGTACTGTATTCAATACATTATGTGAGATATTTAACACTTTATTATGTAATAGGCTTTGTGTTAGGTGATTTTGCCCAATGCTAGGCTAATGTAAGTATTCTGAGCATGTTTAAGGTAGGCTAGGCTAAACTATGACATTCAGTAAGTTAGGTGTATTAATCACACTTTCAATTTAGAATATTTTCCCGTTGATGATGGGTTTACTGGGATGTAACCCCCTCATGAGTGGAGAAGCATCTGTATTTTGAGAATATGGTACATGTGAGAGAAGGTCAGGCTGGATGGGACCAGAAGCAGGAAGGGTGGAGAAAACCTTTCAGCAGAAGGAGGGAGACACTAAGCCTCTGGAAGCTGAGAGAAAATGTACCCACTCTGGAGAGGAGTAAGGACTGAAGTGAAAGGAAGTCCAAGGCACACCTAGAACTAGCCCTCACCTAGAAGGGGAGGTGGTTTTTCTGAACCGTCCCCAGCTCCCCAGGAGCTAAGTCAGGAGCTTTAACACTCTGGACTCCAGGAATACAGAAGATTTTGAAGTTTCTCAAACAAAACAATGACAAAGTGGTCAAGATTCACTTAGAAATTGCATAGGAGAGACATTTCTTTCCACTGCCCACTCTGTTTCATGAGAAAGTTTTAAAGTCAAACTGAAAGAGGTATAGATTGAAGCTGAATATTATGTCATATTTTAATACAAGGCACTTAGAGCAAAGTGCATCATTTTTAAAAGATGTTTTTGTTGATGCAAAATAAGCAAACAGTAAACTACACAAATCTTAATTGTATAGTTCAATGAATTTTTTTTACATGTTTTTTATTCTACTTCATTTTTTTTTTCATGAGAGAAAGAAAGAAGGAGAAAGAAAAAAGGGAGAGAGAACAGAATTCTTGCTCTATTGCCCAGGCTGGAATACAATCTAGGAATAGGTATTAAAAACCTCTTTTATGCCGATAATTGTACTTAACAACAGAGACAGGAAGGAATAAGGGAAGAAAATAACAAACAAACAG